>JANIJG010016861.1:0-25191 GCA_024611175.1 Megaceryle torquata
AAACCCCTCCAGGGATCACGGGGACTCCACCCCTGCCCTGGGCAGCCTGGGACAGCCCTGGACAGCCCTGCAGGGGGGGGAAGAAATTGTTCCTCAGCTCCAATCTGAACCTCCCCTGAGGCAGCTTGAGGCCAGTTCCTCTTGTCCCGTTGCTTGTTCCTTGGGAAAAGACACTGACCACACCCAGATCCAGTCTCTAGTCAGAAAGGTGTAGAGAGCCAGAAGGTCCTTGCTATCCACAATGCAGCATCCAGCAAGCAGATGAAAAAGCCCTTGGATGTACTTGGCCTTGCAACAAGAGCGGATTTCCTTCTCCTGTACCCCTGGGCAAAGCTACCTGGGGTGATACCCATGCCCCAGCCACCCCTCCTTGCCCCAGCACCCTGCTCTTGGCACACTGCACCCTGACTCATCCCACTTGCAGACACCTGGGCACTTCACCCCACCGCTCGCCCACTCCTGCCCCACTCCACGCTGGACCAGACCCCCAGTCCCAGGGTACCTGCCCGCCTCGAGCTGCTCCTCTGGAGACTCCTTTCCTATGGCCCTCCGTCTGCTGGCCAGCCTTCCACCATTCCCTGCCCTCTACTGCTCTCCTGCCAGCCATAAAAAAATATAGATTATAGAACATTATTTTATGACATACTATAAAAAAAAAAAATCCTGTAACTACACGACACGTGCCAAACCTCAGCAGCACATGCAGGAATGCCTTTGTTCCAGCTGCTGCTGGACTGCCCCAGCCCTTCCCAGCATAGTTTGAAGGCTCTTCAGGACAGGAACCTTGTTTCCTTGATTCATGGGTTTTTTTAATGGCATCGGGCAGCAGCAGCAGCGGTCTTGGCCATACAGTCAGTGATACCATCTGTCCTTTACATGCAGCCCATTTGTGTCCCGTCTCTTGAATCGCTGCCCAGGACTCCCCAGCCCAGAGGCCCACACAGAGTTCGGGGTGTGGGTACAGACCGAGCCTGGATGTGTGAGGAGGAGCATGGGTCAGGAACCCCCGTTTGCCACCAAGGACATTGTCTGCATTTATTTCTCCTCAGATCGTGTCCCTCCCTCCCTCCTGTCAGAGCCCTGTGCCTCCTTCCCCAGGGCTCAGACCCCTGTACCCACCGAGAGCCGGCAGCTCAGAGCTCTCGGAGCAACGCAACCCTTGGCTATTGCCAGGGTTTCACCAAAGCACATGGTCCTGTGCGGCTGCTCTGGGGAGCCGATGGGCAGGGGTCAGTCTGTGTTTCTTATCAGGGCTCACACCAGACCCATAAATCACAGGGAGATGCTGTCCCACACCAGCACCCACACCCTGAGGTGCCAGCCCCTGATCCTCCCCTCCCTTCCCCTCCTGGGCTGGTGAAACTTTCTCACAAAACCTGCAAACCGAGCTCCATAAACCTCCCGATTCATTCTGCAGATATTTCCTGCGCTGGGGCTTTCAGCAGCATCTGCTGGTTTGAAGTACACTTTTTATTCGTCCTGGGGGCACCATTACTTTCTGCTTTAGCAGTTTTGCCTGCTCTGTAGTCTTTGCCAGGCTCCATCCACGGAAGAGAAAATTGGTGAAAGAATAATAATTATGATTGTTATAAATATATATTTCATTGCGGTGGCCCTTCGTGCATGGGCTCATCGCTGATGAGGAGACCAGAGGGGAGAGCGGGTGATGCTCAGCTTGGAGCCGGCTCACGACAGCAGATGCCGTGTCCTCACCCAGCCCAGCAACTCCTTCCTCCTCCTCCTCCTGAGGCACCTGTCAGGACATCCCCCATCCCTTCTGCCTGGAGGGTCTCTGGTGGGTGAGAGGGGCCAGAAGAGCCGGACATATCCATGCTCATTCATCCCTTGGGATGGCAGGAAGAAGGGGAGAGGAGAGAGCAGCTTAGTTGGGAATACTGGGGGAAAAGAGTTGCAAAGTGAGGCATGGGGAAAAAGTGCATAGTCATGTTTGCTGGACTCTACCTCAGCTCCTCAATGGATGTCTGCTTTCTTCTGGCTGAGTGGAAAACCAAAGGACAGACAATTTAATCTGTAAATGAGTCACATCGGCAGCCAGCAGCAGATCTCTCCTCTCATCGGGGAATTACCTGAACGGGGATTTTGTGAGTGAGAGTAAAGCATCTTTCCCCTTGTCTTTTCCCCTTCCTTCACCAGACTTGGTCAATCACCCTCTCTTCATGTCTTCAGCTATGCAGCCCCTGCAGACTGAGGATGCTCCTGGGTGAGTGTCCTGGCCCCTCGCCACCACTCAGTCTTCTTCACTTCCATTTCCTGATGCAAAAAGTTTCAGGTATTTCCTGTAGCCACTTTAAATTTCCTTGAGGGTTTCTTCATTTCACCCCCTGTGGGATGGTCCAAAACAGGACAGTAGGAGTCATGCAGAGCAGGGTACACAGGAAGACTTTGTACTAATCAGCGTTTCTTGGCTAATTTTTCCACCGGCCTTTCCACCCGGAGCAGCCCTCCCCTCCCTGCAGATCAAACTGCTAATTAGGTATGGTCCCTCCTGGTATTGGCAATCAGTAAATGCAATTCCATCTGCAGGGGAGTCTAATATTACTGCTGCCAGATCTTCCCCACCCCTGGGCTGCAGCTCCTGCCAAAGACCGTCCCAGCCGCGGCAGCTGCCGCTGGGGCTTCTTCGGAACGTACCAAGAGAATGAGCCCATGGTGGATACTTCTAGCTACAGATGGAAACCCATCTCTGAGGTACTTGCTCTTCTGCAAACTCATTTGCCATAACTCCTCCAGAGGACCTGGAGCGGGTTGCTGTGGTTTGCCTTTGCAGCAAGGCGGAGAAAAGGTGGGAGAAAGGAGATGAAAATCCATCAACAACCAGAGCCTGTACAAGTGTAGCACCAGCTGCAAAATCTAGGATTAGTTTTTCCTTATCTGCTGTAAGGTCGGTCATAACCTCTCCGGGGAGCCTCCTCCCACTTTGGCCAGGGGAGGCAGACCTTTCCTGTCCCACCGTGGGGTCACCAGCTCCTTCCCCACCTCCCGCGCTGCATCCCGGAGAGGGGAGCCAGGTCTCTGCAAAGCCAGAGCATCCTGCTGTGGCCATCTCTGCACCACACTTGCCAAAAGAGCCTTCCCAAACACCCTGAGATCTGTCTCCAAACATAAACAGACATTTCCATGGAGAATCCACAGCTCAGCTCGAGCAGCAGGTCAGGAATATTTGCTGAAATCCTGGTTTCTGAGCCCAGAGAGAACCCACGCAGCCCAAAGGGTCTCAGTTTCCCTTGTTTGCACACAAGGAAGCTGTTTCTTATGGTAATTTGTGCTTCAATAAATGTAAAGTAAAATTCATTCTGCCCTTTCCCAGCTGGCATCATCACCATCTCCCTCTGTTTATCACATCATAACCATCGCCCCAGCAACACGGGGTGATCACAGATCACGGATGTGATCCCCAGGCAGGGATGCTGGTTGCAGGTGGGGCAAGTACCAGCTCTGCACCCCAAAACAAAGATCTCACTCTCACAGGAGCATCTCCAGCAGCACAAACAGGGGGGAAGGAGGGAAAGGAGGTTGGGAACAAACATGAGATGGGAGCAAAACAGCTTCTGAAGAGGACGCTCTTGGCAGCAGTAGCCACCGACCCCAGGCAGCACCTACGAGGTTGAGCTGGGTGGAACCCACAGACATGGGCATCCCCACAACCCAGCTCCAGCTCTGGGAAGGAGCCAAACAGAGCCCAGCTCGGGAAGGAGGCGGTCTGGGTGCAGTTTGGTGACCTGCTCCTGGTGAGGGTTCGTTTCTGCACCCACTCCTGTCAACCCACCTTGCTGGGGACCACCCTCTCTCTGTGCCTCCCCCCGACCCCACCAACTGCTGAGTTCAACCCTCCGAAACCACAGCCGGGAGTCCATCTCCAGTGGGATTTTTTTCCCTTTTAACCCTGTATCGATTTGATTTCAGAGCTGCTTTTACAAATGAGGTCATTACTCTCTGATGAGCCCCCGAACCTTCCTGCCGAGCTGCGCGGCACAGCCCGCGGGTCTCCCTCCTCTCCGTCCTCTCCTGCGGAATCGCGAAGCTCCGGGAGCTCCGGGCAGCGGGTTCCCCGCAGCAGAGCAGCGCCCGGCCGGGCCTCCCGCGGTCTCCGCTGCCCCCCCGCGGCAGCGGCGGCAAGAGCGGCCAGACACCCCCCCCGCCCCGGGATGCCCACCCGCACCCGCGCCGGGACCGACACCCGCATCCACACCGGGACCCCGCACTCCCAGACGCACGCCCGAGCCCCCTGCCCGAAACCACGCCCGGAATCACGCCGGGACCCGCCAAGACCCCTCCCGGACCCACCCCCGCCCAGATCCCGCCCGGACCCCGCCCAGGCCCCGCCCGGACCCCACCCGCCCCGTGACCGTCTCTGCCGCAGCGGCCGCCGCCGCACCCCCCGCAGCGCCGGGTACCACCGCCCGTTCCCACGGTGCAGCGGCGGCCGGGGGGTCCCCGACGGGCACCGCCGGGAAGGGGCCCGGGCTCACGAGCTCCCCCGCCTGGCTGAGCGCCCGGCAGCGTCAGCGCCGTGAGCCCTCAGGCGTGGGAGCGGTCCCAGTGCCCTGGCTGGCCTCGTGGGCCTTTAAAGTCTCCTTCCGACGCAAAACATCCTAAGATTCTGTGATTTCGCCACTGGACGGCTGCAGACCGGGGTGCTTGCCCCAGCAAGGCGGGGACGAGGAGCCGGGGTGAGGGGGCGTGCGCCGGCCAGAAAGTGCCAGGACCCATTCTTGTGAGCAGTGAGAAGATAACAAGGAAAGCTGTCAACAGGGCTTTCTCAAGAACAAATCATGTCAAACCAATGCAGTATTTCTCTTTATGACAGAGCAGCAGCCTTGTGGATAGAGACGGGAGCTGTCCTATATTTTGTCTTTAGTGCCTTTTGATGTCGTCCCTCGTGGCACACTCGTAAGGAAGGGAGAGAAAAGCTGAGATGATGAACTGGGCGCGCCCTGCCTGAAACCTGCTCTAACGGAGAGGCGACCCCCTGTTCCTGCCAGGCTGCGAGTGGGCACGGGCAGGATTGGGAAGGGCTGGCTCTGGGCTCGTGCATCCATGAATGGCTCAGGTGATGGAACAGGAGTCCACCAGTTTATTTTGTATCTGTGGTGGAGCAAGAAAGACAGAGGAACAGGATTGGAATTTGAAATGATCTTGAGAAATGGGAGAAACAGTCCTGGGGGGGAACGCAAAGTGCAATTCAACTGGAGCAGATGAAGTTCTGCCCTTAGGAATAACCAGGTGCACAGAAGCAGGAGGGGGACTGACTGGTGAGGCAGGCTCTCAGAATTGCCCTGGACCTCCAGCTGAGCGTGAGTCCACCACACCACCCTGAGAGAGTCAGACGCTGCCTGGGCTGCCTGGAGAGCAGCAGCATTTATGACACGTGGAGTAGAGGTCCATCTCTGCTTTTGCCTGGAGCCATGTCAGAAGAGCAATTCAGGAATGATGTGGGAGAGGCCAGTGGAGAAAGGTGAGAAGGATCAGAAGGAAATGTTGAACCACTGGAGGAGATTTAGTCAAGAGACAAGACTGGAGAGGGGGCAAAATCATCTGCAAAGACATAAGCTGTGGGGCTTCTAGCAACCTGAACGTCAGCCCAACTCCTTTAACTTTAGCCACTTGTGCCAGTGAGGATGAGATGGGTCCTGCCTACATTGAGAACAGGACCTTCTGGAGGTCTCCAGAGCTGGTCTCAGCTAAGCCTGGCCCTGCATGGAGTTGTCGTCTCCCCTGCTCCACACTCTGAGAAGCCTGTGGCCAGCAGGGCCCCACAGCCACGCGCCCAAGAAAGACACAAAGACTGGTCCAGCAGCCAAGGGAGGGGCTGGAATGCAGGGGTGCCCAGGGGACCCTTGTGCAAGGCTCTTAGCTGGCACCCACAGCAAATGGAGGTTAAAGAGACAAGTGAAGTTGCTTTGCCTCTTATCAGAGCGCCGTTGCTCACAGGGACTCATGCTCTGCTAGAGAACTTCCCCAGCCTCGTCTGGGATGTGTTACAGCCTTGGACCCCACTCCCTTTCCTTACAGATGTGGCTTCTCCTGGAATGTCTTCCACCTCCTCCTTCTCCCCTCCTCCTCCTCTCTAGTGTCCCTGCTCCTCAGGTGTCCCCTGCCCAGCTAACAGAGACATCCCCTGAGCAGGGCTCCCCTTGGCTTGTCCCAAGCTCCTGGGAGCCCCTGGTACACATGCCCCAGAGCTAACACAAGCTGTGCTCAGGCCGGGGCAACACGTCCCTTCCCTGGATGCTTTTTCAGGGGAACCACCCTGGCATGAGTGAGAAGCAGCCAGGAGACAGTCATCATGTGACAAGCCTCCGTCATCACAAGCACGAAAGGAGAGAGGGTTTTTGTCATGAGGCACGATGCTCAGGTACGTGGGAAGTGAGGGACCGCCTCCGGTCCCACTGGGAGGTGAGCGGTGAACTAACCCTCCCCTACTGAGCACCCACCACATCTCTGTGGTGACAAACCTCCTGCAGGCTTCAGAGCCATCCTCCTCTCCTGGGGCAGGTGGATCCTGACCTGCAGAGGGGACGGAGGAAGACATTCAGATTCAAGGTAGCGAGCACAGAGCCATCGGATCTTCATTAGGAGCTGCCAGCTGACACTGCAGAGGGGGTGATCGCATCCCCCTGGTTTGGTAAGGTTTAATTTAACCATCCCAGAAGCCCATATGTCTTTCAGTGCTGGGACAGTGGTGACTCCAGGAGGCAGCAGAGCTAAATCCGATGCCAAATACTGATTCCTCTGCGCATCCCCAGGGACTGACAACTGGAGTTACTCTCGCCATCTGTCTTCGCGCATGCAGCCCCTGGAGAAGATGCTGCTCCTTCAGCTCGCGGTGAAGACAGTGAAAGGACAAATGCTTTCATTTCCGAGCGTATGGATTTTCTGTTCGGGTGTTTCGGGAACGTGCTGCATTAGGGGGATGTGGTTTGTTCATCTCCGTAATGGGCCGTAGCTGCTGCGCTCGGCTGTTGGAGCAGGTGCTGCGCTGGGCCTGTGCTCTACTGCATGTCACGGAATCATGGGATCATTTGGGCTGGATGAGACCTTAAATATCTTTAAGTCTAACCGTTGCCCCAGCAGTGCTGGGGCACCACTAACCCCTGTCCCTCAGCACCATATCTCCACAGCTTGGAAACCCCTGCAAGGACCACGGCAACTCCACCCCTGCCCTGGGCAGCCTGGGACAGCCCTGGACAATCATCAAGGGGAAGAAATTGTTCCTCGTGTCCAACCTAAACCTGCCCTGGGACAACTTGAGGCTGGTTCCTCTTGTCCTAAACAGATGTCACCGGGACATCTTTAAGGGAGATGTGTGTGTGCTTTGAGATCCTTGGAGAAAAAGCATGTGAAAGGCCATATTTACTGTTCCTGGTACTCTCACACTTACACCAGGTAAGCTTGGAGACTGAATGGGCTGGCCAGAAACTTGGCATATATAGAGAAAAGTATTTTCTTTCTAGATGGGACACATCTTCATGGGAATGAGTCCGGTGTTAATAAACCAGCAGCCAAGTTTGTTGTGTTAACTCAGAAGTAATGAGGTTGCTGTGAATCACTGGGAGTCTGGGACGTGGGCATAGAAACCAGCTTGGAAAAAATATTAGATTAGTCCAAAGCCTGGAACTGAACCTTTTTTATTTTTCTTTATGACTGAAACTATTTAGCAGTTTATATTCTTCACACTCCTTTTCCATTCCAAGCTTCCAAGAAAATGGGAGGGGAAACCCCAGGTACCGCAGAAACCATCCCAGCCCAGGGGGGGATGTTGAGAGGGTAGAGCAGGGGGGCTCAGGCAAGTCTGGCCTCTTCCCCCCAAGGTGGGGTCATCACCCTGCCCCAGCTCTGCAAGGACTTGTCCCCAAATCACCTGTAGACAGGGATGCTGGTGATGCTGTGGCGCTGAGCTGGGGAGGGGGGTCGAGCTGTGAGCTCTGCTGTCCTGCTCGGTCACTGCAGCAGCAGTTCCCAAAGGCTTTTTGTCCCTCAAGAGGTGCTCAGTGGGCAGGGTACTCACAAAATGTGGGAAAAAACCACCTGTTTGCAAAAGTTCTCCCGGTTACGAGTGTCTGGGGACTCTGAGGAAATATCTGGGTGACATCCGAGTCAGACGAGTTCTCACAGGGAAAGAGAGCTGTGGTGGGAGAAACCCTTCTCCCCAGCTCTGCACATTCATTTATTATAATTAACAGGCAAATCCAGTGCCCCACCCTACACTGACAATGCCAATACCCATCTGCACTTTGAATTACCTTTTTCCCTGCAAGGTCTGGCTCTCCAGACCACCCACAGTATTGCCAACAACTCCTTCTCCACCCCCCACTCCTCCCCCCCATCTCCCAGGAGCTCCCTCCCTTCACCCATCACTCTGGGGTGCCAAATTCATCTGAGAGCAAAACCCCAGCTCCAAACACTCCTATGCTTTGAGGGAGCTCATCCTCAAATGCAGACAACCCAACCTAAGCTTCTCTCTGCATTTTCTCTCCACACTCTTCCTCACTTCTTCCTCCCATGCTCACTTTCCAGCAGATTTTCCTCATCTTCCTTGACCAGCCTCCCCAGACCGCTCTTCCTCGGCCCCTGCAGTTGTGCAAGAGCATCTCTGTTTTAATGGACATGCCAGGCAAGGTGGTACCTCCAATCAGCTCACCCCATGGCACTGGCACCAAACCCTGTTCCTCACAAGGACAAGCGTGGGTCCAGGATCTTCTCCTGCACAGATCCTGACGGCACTGCCCAGATCCAGCAGAATCTGGCTGCAGCCAAGAGCATCCCCAGGGGCTGGTTAAAGCTCACGAAGGTTGATGGAAAGGCTCAGGAACCCCCTGTCTTTGCTTCAGAGGTGCTTCCTGGTAATTCCAGAGTAGTGGAGATTAACCCATCTTCTTGGGGGTGAAAACCAAGATGGGAGAAGGAATACATAAGCTCTTCCAAAGCGTGAGACACAGCAAACCTATTGGATCAAGGGCTCAGAAATGCCCCACTCGGACCATCAATGTTTTATTCGGTGATAATTTGCAAGTCTTTGTATTCAGGAGATATTGAAATGACTCTAGTTTCCAGCGATGACTGGAAACCATCGGGGCCCAGGCAGACCTGGAGGAAGCTCCTCAGCTTCCCTGCTTGGCTCCCACAGCATTTCTCAGAAGAGCGGAGAACATTTCCGCAAAGAACGAGCTGAAAAGTGACATATTTGCCCTCCTTAGTTTCCACTTCCATCAGCTGAAATCTCTCCCTTCTCCAATTCCTGCAAGGCTCTCATTGTAATTAACTTCGCGGGAACACGTGAGCGGCACCACGCTGCAGCAAGTTGCTCCGCGGCGCAGGCGGCCGAGCAGATGAGTCCTCAGGAAGCCAAAGCCACGCTTCAGTCGCTCCCGTCCCCTCGGCTCACGCCTGCCTGGCACGAGCTGGGCATGGAGCAAAGCTGCTGGTCCCCTCTCTGACATGTCCCCATGTCCCCCTGCGTGTGTGGAACTGGGCTCACCAGCGGGTGGGCTGCAGGAGAGGGCAGGGGCTGGGCATACGCAGCCCCCAGGCATCTTCCTGGCCCCCAGCACCCGGAGGGTTCGTGCCCACGGCAGCCCCAAGCAGGGCTCTTGGCCACTGCTGCTCCCCCGGCCCTGGAGTGCCATTCATCCCAGGTACACTTTTATTGGGTTTTGTTAAATTAAACATATGATCCTGTATTATCTGACCCAGCTCTGAAATCTCCCAGGCACAAGTCAGCTCTGCTGTCTCAGCGTTTCATTTACATGTTTATTTACTGCCTTTCAGATCACCCGTTTTGCACTGTGCAGCCTCTGATGAATAAATAACCAGTGCCCTTGTAGGCCAGATTGATTAAATGTATTTAATTAATGAGCCCAGCTCCCCTTGAGGACTCTCCCAACTAAAATACTGAAACCAGCCTTTTGTATACGACAGCGCCAGGACCCATTGATTTGCAGCAATATGAAAGAGGAATAATTTAGTAACTTCATTGATGCCGTAACAAGGACACCCCCGAGGACGGGGAAAAGCTGCCGAGGGGCTGGGTCACACGCGGTTCACACGTGGCTTGCTCCCTGTCACTGCTCAGACACACAATGCCTGCAAACATCTTTATTTCTGCTGGCCGGTGGCTGTTTGTCCTCCCCTCTCTGTCTGGAGGGACCAGTGCTGCCGGTTTGATCTCAACGGGTGCTGGAAACAACAGGGAAAGAGCAATCCGAGGGAAAAAAAATAATCTGCTGCAGTTTGGGAGGTGCCTATTCCTTTGCTCAGGTCAATAAATAGGGGTTTGGGGGAACAGGCAGTGCAATGATACCGCGTGAAAGAGGCACAGAGACATTGCTGGAAGCCAGGGGAGATGTGCTGGAGTGGCACATCCAAAATGCCATGGGAGAAGACACAGGGGAAGGACTTCAGTGTGGGCTCACCAGCATAACCGTGCAAAGCAAGGTGTTCCAAGAGGGAGATACTGAGCCACGAGTGCACACGAAGCAGCGGGAGGGTGCCCCAGAACCAAGGGACAGGGAAACTGTGGGGCAGCCCCAGCCCTGCTGCACTGGGGCACTGGAGCGGCAGCAAGGACTTCATCTGGCCCAGCACAGAGCGCTCTCTTCCCATGGCATGTATGTGCACCCTCGTATGCCATGGAGGAAGATCTCCCCCGAGGGACAGCTCAGCCCAACGCGGATCAGCACCGCTCCCTGGCATCTGCCCGCCGGGCTGGGAGGATTCCTGCTCCCCGGGCAGCGAAGGCAGACGGTGCCCCAGACATCAGACCCGGGGACCTGCAGCCCCAGCACGAGCGCAGAGCCCGGAGCCGGGCACCGCGCAGAGCTGCAGCACTAGTTCCAAGGGCAGGGGGCTGTGGATGAGGCAGCCTCCTGCCCAGGCCCCCAGCTCCAGGGAGGCAGCAGCGGGCAGGAGGAGGGGGATGCAGGGAGGGCTCTGGCCCTGCGCTTCCTCGCCGGCAGATGCCTGACCTGCAAAGGGTCACGAGCAGCCTTTCTGAAATCCAGCCCTGACTCTTCCGCCCTAATTCTCCATTAGCAAATGTGATGACAGGCAGATGTTAAGAGCTCCCAGGGGCTGCTCCTCACCAGGCAGGTTGTGGAGACATCACGATCCAGGGCTTGAAACCTCTGAGCAGCTCTGTGCAGAGACCCGCAGCGGTTTGTACCTGGGGACAGGAGCTGCCGAGCTGTCGCTCCCACAGGAGGCTGTGCCTGGCTGCTGGGGACAGTGGGACTGCAGTGGGCTGGGGACCGCAGGGGATGCTCAGCCGGGGTGGCAAGACTTTGCCAGGGGGTGCATGGCATCACCCCGTGAGGAGGCAACTGGGGTTCTTCCTCACCAAGGTCAGACCTAGAGGTTTGCAGGAGAGGGGACACCGGGGCAGGACTGACGAGCCCGTGCCGGGCCAGAGCAGGGAGAGCCACCCAGGGCCAGCCTAAGTGACCATGTGCCGAGCATCACATAGCTAAAGGGGCCAGGCCAGCCTCTGCTTCCAGACACACAGCCAGGCTGTAGAAGCAAACTCTCACCACTCCCCAGCAAGAAGGCAGATGGCAGACCCTGCCGCAGACCTCGCCCTGGCTGGCTCAGCAGCATCCGAGAGAAGATGCCGCCTGGGTTTATTAATTAGTCCATTAAATTATTGCTGAAGCTAATTGAGACCCACACGTTCCCCCTCCAGCTCCCTCCCCGCCGGCCGGCGGCTGGGGCAGGCGGAGGCAGCCTTAGGAAGGATCAGCAGCGTGCAGATAATTAGCTGCCGTTGGGAGCATCCAGCGCCGAGCGTGTCGCGTGTCCTCGTGCCACCTGACACAGCGTCTGCCAGGCTCATCTCGGTGACGATCATCAGGTTTTAATTAGTCTCCAGCACGATTCCCGTCACAAACACTCTGCTGGGGGTTGTTTGTTTTAATTTGATCAGGGACAGGCAAAGAGACGGGGAAGAAGGAAGGTAATTAAATTTGACTAAAAATCTTGGAATGCTATTAAAGCGGATGTCCTCATTTGCATAATCCCTTTCCCGCAGAGCCTAAAATTTCCACCGGTTTATTCCGAGCATTTTTTTTCCCCCCCGAGAAGCTGTGGCCCCCGCTGCCCGTAGGTGGCACTGCGCGCCCGCGGAACCTTCGCGGAGCCGAGAACGGCTCGGCCGGGCAGGGGGGCAGCGGGAGAGGAGGTGGGCGAAGGAAAAAAAAAGCAATCCTGGCTTGCTTTGAGCAAATCAGGGGCTGGGAGGGAAGTGGTGAAAACACCAACACCTGGGTGAAGTGGTGAAAATACCAACACCTGGGTGAAGTGGTGAAAACACCAACACCTGGGTGAAGTGGTGAAAATACCAACCCCAGGGTGTTTTCCCTTCCAGGGCTTGTTGAGAGTGAGTGCTCCCGAGCTCTCCTGGGGTGCTCAGCAGGGGGTGCTGGAGCCCTGCCGAGGAGCCTGGTCGTGCTGTGGGAAGGACGGGAGCAGAGGCAACGACCGTGCTGGGTGGCTTGATAGCGAGACAAAAGGCTCCAGATCTATGGCCTTGGGAAGTGGTTTCTGTCCCCAGCACAAGGACAGCCGAGCAGCAGGTGGGTATAAAATCAGCCTGAGCATCTCTCTCCTCAGCCCTGACTTTCTGTGGCCTTAAACAGCTCTTTTTGTCCTTTCGTGTTGCTGTTTCCCTAGTTGTGTTTCTCTGTTTAATGTGGAGAAAGCACTATTCCTAATTTCCCTGCTTGGCTGTCCATAAAGCAATTATCTGATAATTATTTGCATTTGTTGGCAAGTTAGTGCTAATGATGTTTGCAAAACATTTGGTTATTACTGAAAATGCTGCTTTTGCTCAGGGAGTGAGGGCTGTGCTTGCAGGAGATGGCTTCTGGGAGAAGCAGGTTTTACAGCCAGGTGCTTTGTTTTATAGAGAGATCACCACCAGAGCTTGAATTTGTGATGCTGTTTGCTTTTTCTGGTTATATAGACAAAATAATTAAGGTGATAAGCTTACACCAGCTGATGGACAGGGATTTAATGACCGATAGAATGAGACAGTAAAAATCCTAGGCAGTTTGGGCAGAAATGTAGGGAGGAGGAGGTACCAGGGGTGTTGGAGGAGCAGAGGTGATGAGGGATGTCCCCTGTCTGTCCCAGGGACGTCTACTTATAGCTGAGCAAACTCCTCTGGCTGTTTAAAGCAGGAGTGTCTACCCCTGTCCTCCCAAGCCCATCTGCAGTAGAAGCTGGACGTGAGTCAGGGTGATGCTCTGGAGCCAGCCTCTGAAATAGCTCAGGGATTCTAAGATAAAGCCTTATCTTTCAAGGCAACCCAGACCTCCAGGAGTAAAGCTTTTGGGGTGAGAAGGATGGCTTTTGAGTGTCTAAAGGACCAGCTAGCAGCAAGAGGAAAGTTGTGCTGGTTTCCCAGTAAACCCAGAACTGACTTAATCCTTGTCTAGACCTGGTGGCCTTCAGGGAGCCAACTCTTCTCCAGGGACTGAAAAAATCTGTGTTTCCCTGGTGCAGTGGCTGCCCAGCACCCTCCTGCAAGGCCCTGAGTGGGCTGCATCCCTCGGGAGGGTCACGTGCATCTAAAATCCCCCATCAGAACAAGGTGCTGCGATCAAACTTCTTGTGTGCTTTAAGATTGGCAATTTCACGTGATTCCAGCCTGATGACTGGAAAGCGAAGGCCCGAGTACTTTGTGTCTTACCCTGTGATGGTTTGCAGGAAAAGCAGCGTGTAAGACTGCAGAATACAGAAGGGAGTGCCAAGCGTGCCAGCTTACCCAGCCTTAGCGATCTGTTCTGCTCCTCCTTCCGACCGTGTTGCAGCTGTTACAGGCTGCTCCACCTCTGCTCTGGTTGGTCGCTGGTGAAGCTGGTTCTCTTCCTCCCTCTGAGTCTAAAACTGTAAATGAATGGGGTAATTGTTTCATTCCCATATTTACAGCTCTGTTGCCTGCAGGCGTGTTCCTGACCAGCTCTGGGAGCACTGGTGGGTTCACTGCCTTCCTCCCTGGCTCCTACAGCCTGAGCCTGGCTGTGGGAATGTTGTAAAAGCTCATAGAAGACCCGGGGCCAGAGCTGCTCTCCAGTGTAAATGCTAACTGGAGTAAAGCTGGTGTTTCTCTTCAGCATTTCCAGCTAGGAGTTCCTATTTCTTTCGGGAGTTTATAGCGGTTCCATCTTCACTCACCGCCTCCCTCTGGGAGGCTGCCCTGCTAAGGTGACGTTATGCTTTCACGGGGGCTGCCCCATGGCAGAGGCAGCCTCGGTGGCAGTGGAGACTGACCTCAACCTGTCTGCTGCCCTGACCAGCAGATTCCACCCGGAGCAGCCCACCAAGCCCTGGAGCATCCCCTCGGGGGTGTGACGGCCCTTGCACAGATGCTGCCCAGCACAGGATGTGTTAAACTGAGGACTGCCAGGTCAGAGGTGGGTTGGAGTAACATTGGTGAGTGTTTGCTCTGTTTCACAGAGCTGGTGCAGTGGGGAAATGCTCTTTGGTCCTGTTTTGTAGTGGCACTAGCTGTAATTTCCATCAGATTTGGGGTTTTTCAACCTCAAGTGACTTTGCAGCCCACAGAATGAAATTAGCAGCAGTGAAGCATGGCCACATCCAGAGCAGTGGAAGAGAAGAAACCACAGAGGGAAGAAGTGCTCAGCTGACATGGCAGAGGAGAGCAAGCAGGCAGAATGTTCCTCTCCAGCTGGAGCTGACACCCCAGCTAACCTCTTTACACCAGCAGTGCTGGAGTTTAATAAAGACACTGAGTCAGCCAAACCTCATTAAGCGGTAGAGCTTGCCCCTAAGAAAGACTTTATCTCCTCCTCCTTCCAGTCCCTGGGTCCTCCCCCTCCCAGCAGGGACCTGGCTGACTTCACTTCCCTCCAAAGCTTGGTCAGGTTTGTGGAACCTCTCTCCAGCCTGATAAAAAGCGATAATGCCCAGGAGAAGTGTGGAACAAGAGGAGGCTCCGTAGGGGTTCACACGTGGAAGGCACCAGCTTCCCGTGGGCCCCGCTGCATCCCAGCGATGTTCTGATGCCCTCTCGTATCGTGCACGGCAGAGCAGCGGACGAGGCAGGGTGTGCGTGGAGGGACCACGTACGAGTGTGTGTGTCGTTAATTGTTACTCTGTTTTCTTACAGCTCATCGGGGAAAGGTTTCTCCTGCCCGTTCGCTTGTTACTTGGCAGGCTCTTAAACCTGTGACCTTCTTCCTCCCTGTCCTCCTCCAGCAGACAATAAATGAATTCTGTGGAGGAAGTTGTTTTCAAATCTGCTGCCTCTAGCTCCTCTTTGCTGTTTGTGTGGCTGATAATGGGACTGAACTTTGCCCGGGTTCCTTTTTGCCTTTCAAAGCACCAGTTAAAGTTGTATTTTCTCTGATATGCCCTCTTCTCCATCTCCTCTCTGCCTGGAGGTTTGGATCTGAGGACTGAATAGGAATGGAGAGACCTGTCAGCATAAGATGCTGCTGGGGAGGGTCCATCCACTGCCCCCTCTGAAGATGGGAGCAGAGCCTGTGCCTGGCTGAGGCATTGGGAGGAGGAGAGAAATGCTGCTGGGCAGCACCAGAGGCTGCACCCACGGACTGGGGGGGTTTCAAAGGCTGCTCTGAGTTTAGCTTTGCTGTGAAGCTTTGTCCGGAATCCCCGGGAGATTTGGCACAATGCTGCTGCTGGCCTCGGCATGCCCGGATTGGGAGGGGAGGGGGCCCTGCCTGTCCCTCTGGGGTGAGGGTGGGCAGATGCTGCTGACCTGGGGGATCAGCTTCCCATCTGCCTCCTCAGCCTGCTTCTCCAGAGGCAGCTTCTGCAGAGGAGTGTGTTTCAGCATTACAACACCACCCTGGGACAGCTCTGCTGAGCTCAGCACCCTCTGCCTGGGCTGGGAGTGCGACTGCTGTTGGATGGATGAGCAAACCCAGCACTGGCCCCAGGCTAACAATTCATCCGAGCACTCGGGTCCCACAGCAGCTGGATCTCTGGCTGGGAGCAGAGCTGGCTGTGCACAGGCAGCTGACACTGACCCATCCAGTGGCCGTGGGAGAGCAGAGCTGGCCCATGACACACAGCCTCCTGAGGCAGAGACTTGTCTCAAAGGGAGAGGAAAAAAAGCACTGGAGCAGCTGGGCTGGAGTGAGAACCCAGGGATTTGGCATGAGTGGAAAACAAAGGGAAAAGCTGCTTTGGTTTGCTGAGAAGTGACACTGTCCAGGGAGGAGGCAAGGATGGCTCTGGGGGGGAAAGGTGCTGTGTGGGCCTGTGCCAGAGCAAAGGCTGCCTGGCAGGTCACTACAGAGAGGTTACACCTTCACAGGCATTAAATCCCCAAAATGTTCACTGCTCCATCTTTCCTCCAGTGAGAGGTGCCCAGGGCCCACCATGGGGGGTGGGTGAACTGCCACCCCCATCCATCCTTCCTTCCTCCTGCAGCCAGCCCACTGGCTTTGGTCAGCAGTGTGTTTCCTGGGGCTGTTGTGGCAGTGCCAAGGAAGCATCTGTATGGGCAAGAGGGGTGGTGTAAACCACACCTTGGTGGTGACACCGTTGCAGAAGACAGTGCTGTGAGCAGAGGTAGCCTAGGATATGATGTCTGGTGGTCAGGCTCTGTCGGATGAGCTGTCCTGGCTGGACTCCCTCATCCCCCATCCTGCTCAGCTGTGCCATGGATCACACTAGGCCCCCTGGTTGGGGTCTGAGCTCAGCAGAGCCTGTCTGCTTGACATGAGCCTCGGCCAAGGAGCATGGTCCCCAGGTCATGCTGCTTGTGGGCTCTCCAGTGCCGTTCAGTGTGTGCTGCCCCGCAGGGCTCTGCTCGTGTTTTCTGGTGCATCATTCTGGGGTTTTACTTCTGAGCTCTTTGACCAGCTCTGCTCATCCCCTGCGCCTCTGGTGGACATTTCCCTGAGCTGCGGGCTTGGGCAAGACCTGCGAGCTGGGCTCTGGCTCAGAAGCAATGGAGCGTTGGGCTATGCTGGCCCATGAGATGCTGGAGGTGATGTCTGCAGCTTGGTGCATTTGGGGGAATGTGGCAGGGGTGGGTGCACCCCATGGGTGAGCAGTAAGCAGCACCAGCACCCCCAGCTGCTTATGGCCAGTCCAGAGGTGGGATGAAGCTCCTGAGGGGTGTGCAGGTCTGTGCTGTACCCATCTGCTCTCTCCCTTTCCTTCTCCTACAGGATACTGCACAGAAACCAGCTCCAGTGGATCCAAGACAGGACATTTTCCAGGCAGAACAGGCAGGTGGAGCTGTAAGTTTCCAGCCCTCCGCTGCTCTGAGTCCCCCTCTCCCACAGTGCTGGGGGCCTTGCTGAGGAGCTGGGTCTGCCCCTCCCCAGAGCAGCTCACTGCTCAGCACCCTGGGGTGCGAGGCTTGGTGTCCTCCAGCACTCCTCAACCCTGCTCCTTCACGCAGCGACCTGTCATCTGACAGACTGGACCAGCTCCCCTCCGTTTAACAGCCTGCCTGAGCTCCAGCAGCTGTGAGTATTGGGGATGTTCTGCCCTGGGGGTGTCCCTGCACCCCAGCATCGTGTTGAGTAGATGGTCATGGTGGCCCCAGTGGGATGGGATCTCTCCCACAGGTCTCCCTGCAGCACCCTCTGGGAAAAGCCAATAGAAGACACCCCTCTGTCCTCACTTCCAGCTGCTCTGAGAGCTTCCAGGTGGGAAAAATGCCAAAGGCTCACCTCTTCTTCAGGAATATTTCCTCCAGCCCCTCCAGAGAGATGTTCTCTGGCCAGCTGGAGAGCTTGGCCCACCTCTAGTCTCTGAGTCCCACAACATCCCTGACCCTACAGTGCCATCTCTACCGGCAGCAGCCCCAGGCCCAGCCTGGGGACATCCTAGTACACCCTGCACTGGTTTTCTTCAGCAGCAGACTGGAAGAGCTGGAGATCCACAACATCCCTAACTGCTTAAGTCCTTCTGGGGCAAGAGGGTGTCATTTGTTTGGGGCTCACTGAGACCCAGGGGAGCGTTTTGCCCCTGCAACAGGAGCAGTTTGCGGAGCTGTGACGCCCCAATCCAGGTGCTCGTGTATTCCGAGGGTGCGTGTGGCAGGGGTGCTGTGGGGTGGGCAGACTCTGCCAGCCAGGGCACGCTCTGGGGCTGAGCACCGTGCCCAAAGCAGTGGTTACGTGATGCTCTTTTGCTTGGGTCTGGGATAACGACCCAAGAACCCCAGGGACGTGCAGACACAGGCGGGACGGGCATCACGCGTGGGGTGGCTGCAGGATGCACAGCCAGCTCTGAGCCCTTTGGGAGGAGGGAAAAAAAAAAAGTGCATTTTTCTCAAAGCCCTGAGTGCTTCAGCTCATCTTTGGAAGGAGAAAAAAAATGGTTAATTTTCTCCAGATGCATGTTTTAAAGTACCTGTAATGAAAGACAACTGTACATCTTCCTTTCCCTAATTGGTCTGTTTGCACTATAAATACGGTACATTTTCTACCTGACTTGCTAATAAGCAATCATTTTCTCTCCTTTTATCTATAATTAAGCAGAAATGAGCCTCATGCTGCAGTTTTGTAGCCGTTTTCTAATGGTTTGCTAAGCTCCTATGGATTGGCTTTTATAAGGCTTGAAAAGATGAATCTGAAATAATACGCAGGGGGAAAAAATGTGAATTTCGGTGAATGGAACTTGAAGGATTTGAATAAAGGATTGATTTTTAAATGGTGGTTTGTGAGAATCGTGGGCTGGAGGAAAACACTCGTGGGTTTACCTGCTGGGGAATGGTGGCAGGCTTGAGCGTGGGTGGGGTGTGTGACCCAGAAAGCACTGGGGGCCTACAGCCCATGTGGCAAATGCTTCCCCAGTGGGAGTGGGGCTGCTCAGCCCAGCTGACCCCTCTGGGGTGCCATCTCTGTTACTGGGATGCCTGGCTTTCCGGGGAGCTGCTGGACCCCTGTAAGATGAGGTGCCAGCTCTGTCCCAGGCTGGGGAGGGTCCCTGCTCCAGCCTGGTGCTGTGCCCAGCCCCACTGCAGAGCTGGGCTAAGGCTGGACTGGGGATGCTGCCGGGATGTCTCTGCCCCCTCTAGTGATAGAAGCAGGAGTAGTCCTGCTGCTGCCAATCCCAGCTCTTGAGGTTTGCACTTTGGCCATGCTCAGAGAGAGGTTTCTTCCTCCCCAGGCTTGAATCTCGCAGCCTTCATCACCGCCGTCTTCACCTACTTGGGCATGTTCTACTCCATCCCCATCACCGTGTCCAAAACAGGGAAAGCATCTGCTCCTGGGAAGTCACCATTGCAAAGCTGTTCTTCATCTTCAGTGATGCTCTCTGCTGGATACCCATCTTCCTCCTCAAGCTGCAGGTGGAAATGCCAGGTGAACTCCCCCTTCCCCACAAGCCCTGTATTGGGGATGTCCTTGCTGGTGCAGGCACTATCACCTCCTGGGTGCTCATCTCATCTCCATCCTGCCCATCAACAGTGCCCTGACCCCCCCCGTCCTCTACACCACCACCTCCTTCCAGAAGGTGAAGGGCTGTTTGCAGGCCAAGCAGCTGGAGCTGCATGAGCCCCCCCAAGAGCTTTATGCTGGTGACAGCTCAGGCCAGCAGCTCTCGACCCTTCCCGGGAGCACAGGGACAGCTGTGGCTCCAGCACCACAGCCCCAGGAGCAAGAGCAGCCCTCGTCTCGGGGACGCTCCTGCGCTGAGCACGCCGGGTTCCTCATCAGCCAGCAGGTACCGTTAGTACTTTATTAATTACACAGATGGGAAGAGCAGCCCCCATCCAGGTCAAACCACCAGTTGCAGTCGCACGATACAAAACTGAAGTCCATTAAATACAAAATACACGGCTTTTAGGTGAGCATCACCCGGCGCTGAGCTCTGCTGCCAGAGTTATATATTAATATCCCAACTGTACAAGTATTTATAGGTAAAAAAAGGGAAACATTAAAAAAAATTGAGAAAACTAACATTTTGGGGGAGTAATTTAAGTGTTTATATATATATATAAATATATATAAAAACACAGAATAGAGGCTGAGTTGCTTCTCCCCTGCAAAAGAGATGCAGACAGGATGTGTTGGGGCAAAACTGACACTGGGAATGGCTCCCAGGTGTGGGTCATGTCACCTTCCAGTCGGAACGACGTCCAGTAACTTGGGTCCCTGTCTGAGCTGAGGAACCAGGTCAGCTCCCAGGAGCTATGGGGAGGGATTCTCCGCGGAGAAGGGGAAGGGATGGGAAGGAGGCAGCTCTGCACCCAGGAGGGGCACAGGCTCTGCCACCCGTAGCTGCCCAAAGAGGGGTGAACCCAGGACAACCCCAGCTTGCTGCTGAGGCAAGGACAGGGCTGAGCCTGGCCCGAAAAGCTGGCACAGGCTTATCCCAGCTTGGGCTACCACACTTTGCTTGCGTTGTCCATTGCTTGCAGGGACGAGCACAGCCATGGTGCTGGCAAGGCTGCTCTGCCCTCCCTGCTCCCAGCCACTGCAAGGAGAACCCCAATGGCAGCAAGGATCAGGGGCTGTTGTGCTGGCCCCATCTCTCCCAGTGCTCTGAGGGGACGCTGCCCCTCGCCAACTTGTAGCCAACTCCAAGGACAGTGGCTCTGAGGCTCCAGGCATGTCCTGCCCCCTCCAGACAACAGGTAGGCTGTTCTTGAGGGACAGACTGGGCTTGGAGCATCCTTTATCCAGCGCCCACTGAAACCCAGTCCCCAGGAGAGGGCTTTTAGCTGTGTAAGGGCAAGGCCCAGCATGAGGGGGCTTTGCCTACTCCCATGGATTCAGCACCAATGGTGCAAGAGATTCCTTCTGCCACTCGACCCAAGCTGGCCCTCAAGCCATGGATCCATATGTAGCTCCCCCTCTCTCCAGACCAGCCACCTCTTCCACTACTACCCAGGTTCTCCCAGTGCCTCCCTGGCTGTCCCCGCCGGGTGACACCACATGCACCATCCACCCTTCGCTGCCCACCCCTCACTTCCCGCCCCAGCGCTGCGACCTACGGACGCTCGTCCTCCCCGCTCACTTCTCCCGCCTCGCTGCACGCACCTTCTGCTCCTGGCTCACACCAGGGACCCAGCTCAACATGGGCTGGCTGCTTCCCTGGCCCCCCAGGGCCCCTCTCTCCCCCCTTCTCCGCTCACCCACCGCAGGCTGCACGGCTTCACCTCTCGCGCTCCAGCACGGGAGGGGCTGAGGCAGTGGCTGGGGCGGTGGGACGGGGAACGTCCAGCTCGGGGTAAAAGGACGCTTATAAATAGGTGCCAGCCAGGGCCGGCTGCCCGTGCGCTCCCTGCTGAGAGCCCCAGCCCGGATCCACCTGCAAGTCCATGTCAGACAGGACAGAGCATCTTCCCGGAGCCTCAGATCTTCGTCTCAGGGCCATTAGGAGTTAGGGCTGGGAAGGAGTCTCGGATCCTCACCAGCTCCATGGCGCAGAGGTGGCCAAAGACCTTGTTGTACCACTCAGGAGACCGGCCCCTGGAAAAGGGAAAGGCAGGAGGAATATGAGCAGGAGAAGAGACCCTGGCAAGCACCAAGGAGCAGCTTAGGGACAAGCCCTCAGTGCATCTCCAGATGCAATGGACGAGAAGGTGGCCACCAACATTGTGGCTTCCATCAGCACCAGTGTGGCCAGCAGGACCAGGGCAGGGAGTGTCCCCCTGGACTGGGCACTGGGGAGGCCACCCCTCAAATCCCGGGTTCAGTTTTGGGCCCCTCACTCCTAGCAGGACATTGAGGGGTGGGAGCGTGGTAGAGAAGGGCGAAGGGTCTGGAGCACAAGTCTGGTGAGGAGCGGCTGAGGGACCTGGGCTTGTTGAGCCTGGAGAGAAGGAGGCTCAGGGGTCTGACAGGAGGTTGGAGCCGGGGGGGGTCGGGCTCTGCTCCCAAGGAACAAGTGACAGGACAAGAGAAACCAGCCTCAAGTTGTCCCAGGGGAGGTTGAGGTTAGAGCTGAGGAACAATTTCTTCCCTGCCATGGATGTAAAGGGCTGTCCCAGGCTGCCCAGGGCAGGGGTGGAGTCCCCGTGACTCCTGGAGGGGTTTCCAAGCCCCCCGTGGAGCTGTGGTGCTGAGGGCCATGGGTCAGTGGTGCCCTGGCAGCACTGGGGGAAGGGTTGGACTCCATGAGCTGAAAGGGCTCTGCTAACCAGAACTGTTCTGTGATCCTGGCGCAGCTGCGGATGCAGCAGCACCGAGGGTCCCCGTTACCTGAGGTCAGCTCTGCAGATGTGGGTCACCCTGGAGCGGCCCATGGCGCTGGGCTCGATGAGGTACTGGGAGGTCAGGACGATGGCTTTGACGCCTCCCTCCACCGGCAGCTTGTCGTGCTCCACTGAGAGGGAGATGAGCAGGCAGGCTCCCCGCGGCAGGTCCGTGTGCCAGCGCCTGCCGGACAGAGCGGCCCCACTCAGCTCCTGGCCCCCTCCGCCCACCCGTGGCAGCACCTGCCCAGACCTCGGGGTCTGCAGCGGGAGCAGGAGGTGGGGGAGCCAGCCCAGCCCAGGAGATCCACCCAGCCGAGAGCAAACCCTCCCCCCGGGTCCTGCGCTGCCCTCACCGGAGCACCACGCAGTCCCTGCGCGGGTGGGGGGCCATGCTGTCCGTCACGTAGTGGTAGACCTCCATGTTCTTGTCCAGGGCCTCCACCACTTTGTTCTGCAGCAGGTCCTCGTCCCAGAGGTGACGTTCCCGAAGCACCCGGTGCAGCACCGTGGCAGGAGGAGCCTCGATGTCCGTGGAGACCTTCCACAGGCGCAGGGGGTGCCCGTCCCCAACCTGCTGGGCCGAGGGAAGGATCAGGCAGGTTTGTCCTGGGGCACTTCTGCTGTGGTAACCCCCTGGGTGGCTTCACTGGTGGCTCCCCGTGCCACAGAGCAGCACTGGCACAGCCACTGGCTAGGGAGGGGTGGGGGGGAGCTGCTCTGGCTGCTGGAGAGGGGCTGGATTCAGCCAGCCAGCTCCTCTGCCAACAACAACAGGGTGTGATCTCTGCCAGGACCCTCCATCCCAGAGATGCACATCTCCCAGCCCCTTCTCTGGCCAGAGAAGAGGTCACTGCTCCCTCCCAGCATAACAGAACCAGCACCAAGGGGTTGGTGGGAGGTCAGCAGGTGCCTGCAGGACCTGTGGCTCCCTGTACACACCTCCCCAGGTGACCCCAAGCTTCCCCCTGCCCCCCCCAGCAGCACTTACCTTTTTGCAGGAGACCTCTGTGTTCTGGGGCCCCGAGGTGCTCAGCCACCCCTTGAATTTCTCCGATGACTCTCTGAGCAGGTTCTGGATGCTCTGCTCAAAGTAGGAGTGTAGAACCTTGCTCTCCCCCTGACACACGAAGTCAGCCAGGGGATGGGGGTAAGCATCTGCTGCCATGTAGGAGCTGCTCAGCTGCAGCAAGATGTCGTGGGACACCTGCAAGCCAAGAGCACAGAGATCTTCAGCAAGCCAGAGGGATCCCGCATGGACTTGGTGAGTGGTCCTGAGCAGCTGGAAAACCATAACTCCTCATCCCACCAAGAAGCAGGGAGAATGGACACAGCATCCTGCACCACCACAAAACAGAGCCAGGCTTTGCTCCTGGGGCTGACCCACCAGCAGCCGCTGCCCCGCTGAGGGCTGGGTGACCTTAGCACCCCACACTGACTCCACAGGACCAGCACCCCACCAGTGACCTCCGGTCACATCTCCTGCTGGCAGCACCCGGGGAGGGCAACGCTGGCCTGGACAAACCGCAGCCACCCCACCTGGAAGAGCTTCTTGCAGTCGGTGATCATGTGGGAGAGCCCCTGCGTCGCAGCCATGTTCTCGTTGAGGTCCTTCTGGTCTGGCTTCCCCATGGTACCCCTCTTATGTATCGCCCTGAGGAGGAGCAGCAGCGCTGGGACCGCGTGGGCATTGCACCCACCTCCAGCCCCCATCCCTCTGCTTCCCCTGGGGGAACGGGGGACCCAGGTGTGGCCAAGCAGAGCAAAGAGGGGGCTGCATCAGAGCCCAGCCACTCCCACCACACCGTGCCCTGGCTCAGGGACCTCCTCCCAGCACGGACAGGAAAGGGCAAGGAGGAGACAGGGACTGGGGAAGGCTGGGGGAGGTCGGAGCTGGTCCAACCCTCACCTCGGAGAGGTGCTTTCCTTCTTGGACACGTTGAGGTGGAAGATGGAGGGGGCCAGGCACACGGCCAGGTTCCCAGCAGTCATCTGGTTCTCCTCGGCGGAGGCGATGTCGCTCAGGAAGTAGAGCAGGGTCTGCAGCACCTCCCGGTTCTCGTCGGGCATGAGGATAACGGCCGCCTGCACCGCCTGCAGCCGCTGCTCCTTCGACACGACTGTGGGCACAGGGCAAGGCGGGTGCTCAGCGGGTCCCTCCCTGCGCCCGTGGCCTCCACCACCCCTGTCCACACAGAGACGCCTCCTCGCTGGGAGACCCTGACTGGGGGCCCCAGCCCGGCACTCACACTGGTAGATCTGCAGGAAGGTGTCCGTCAGCTTGCTGGTGAAGATGGGCTCCGGCAGGTCACGGAAATACTGCTTCAGCAGGTCAGCCACGTCGTAGGCCGACTGCCCCTCGTAGCTGACGTTGTCCGGGCTGGTTTCGTTCATGTGCCGGAGCGCCTGGATCCGGGACTTCACCCCCGACTTGCGGAAAATGCCAACCTGCAACCCGGAGGAGAACCCTGAGCGAGGGACGGCCGGCGGCTGAGGGGACAGGCTGGCCCTCCCGCTTCCCAGCGCCACAAGAGGTGAACAAAAAGGACCCCCAGGCGCGGCGCTGCCGTTGCCCGTGGCCCCACCTGGTCCAGGCAGCGGCCGCGGAGGTAGCGCATGGCCTGCTGGATGCTCTGCGGCAGCGGCTGCCCTGTGCGCTGCACGTTGACGACGGGCGGCACTCCGAACACCACCTTGTCCCGGTAGTCGGGGACTTTGCTCCGCTTCATGAACTTGGGCACAGTCCTGCAGGGTGGGACAGACAGACGGGCATCAGTGCTGCAAACAGCTCCCACCGCACAGAGGGAGCAGGAGCCCAGGTACCGCTCACACACGCACAGGCCCACGGTTGGGCTCTGCTCCCAAGGAACAAGGGACAGGACAAGAGGAAATGGCTTCAAGCTGCACCATGGGAGGTTTAGGTTGGAGCTGAGGAACAATTTGTTCCCCTCCCCTCCAGGGCTGTCCCAGGCTGCCCAGGGCAGGGGTGGAGTCCCCGTGACCCCTGGAGGGGTTTCCAAGCCCCC
>JANIJG010016862.1:0-28014 GCA_024611175.1 Megaceryle torquata
CGCCACCCCCCCCCCCCTCCTCCCAGTGCCCCCCAGTCCCTCCCAGTCCCCCCCAGTGCCGCACTCACCCCCCCCCAATCTACTGGTCATTAGCTAGAACTACTGAGATAATGTTTCACTTCGGTTCTACTTTTTTCATTACGTAGCATATATTGCCAGAAAACATAAAGGAAGTTTGCTTGTTTTGACATGGATATATTTAACTCTGAAAAAGTCCAAGTAATGACTGTTTTTAAATTACTGCAACTTTTTATTTCAATTTTTATTTTAGACTCATCTTGTTCCTTGACACTGTTATAGTGAGTTTTGCTGTTGACCAATAAACATTTTTCTTAAGGGAAAAAAAATCAGTCCTAGGAGTTCCTGGCAGTTCTACTTTTGAATGTAAGCATCTGATGACAGCTGCTGTATCCCTAGGCATACATGCAGAAATAGGGAATAAACTAAGATCAGCAGAAAAAACCTACTGTGTGGATCAGCATAACTCCTGATAATGATGTTTGAAAAAAAAGCAAAATTCTTCTGCTTTTCACTCACTGCAACAGTACAGATTTTCCTCTCACCTTGATATCTCATATGTTAAAATGTATTTTCTTTTCCAGTTTAAATACCATTTTGCAAGTGTAACTGTCTTTTTCTGGTTTAGCTTACTGTGTTTCAAATAGTATGCATAGAACTCTACTGATATAGATGCAGTTTCTGGGTAGTTATGTTAAATGTTTGTGGAAAGAAACAAGGTAGAACTTGAAAGCGTAAGCCTTTTAAATATATATATAAAAAAAACCCAAAAACCAACCAAACAAAAAAAAACCCCAAAAAACCCCAACCAACCCAAAACCCATGACAATCTCTAGAAGTTGGCTATGTTGATTCACTGGGGCTCAACAGGACACATCCACTTTGGGGTAAGAGGAAGTTCAGTTCCCAAACAGCTTAAGTCGTAGACTTCCCTGAACAAGAATGGCCAATTTTCTGATCTGTATGTGGTTTTCATGTGGAGGACTACTGTATTCTAGGGACTGAGGTGAGAATACCACAGGCTTTCCACTGAAGATGACAGATTCAGCTATTCAGTCAGTTAGGGATGGCTGTATAAAGCTGCAGCCTAAGAAATTATTGTTCTCAAAGTGCTTTTCTTTTTTTTTTTTTTTTCTCTGTAGCTTGATCCCCCCCCCCCCCCATATACTTTCTTACTTCCAGCAAATTTTCTTTTCTTATTCCTCATAGCTTTCCCTTTTCTTACACACATTTTCTTTTTTCCCTTTTGGACTGTATCATGTTTTAAAATACATTTAAGATGCATTCATTTTCTCTTTGCTGTCATTTTCCATAATTTTGTTAGATTTTGTACAAACGTGCAAGGCCTTCAGCTGCTGACCTGGCAGAAAATGCAAAGATGTGGATGAGCCAAACATTATTAAAGTCCTTCTGTCTAAAATTAAAGAGTCCCATGCAAGTTTTGTACTCTCATAAATAAAATAGGACCTGTCAGATTGGGAAAAAAAAAAAAAAAAAGTGTAGACTTCATCCGGACTATGCAGCCTGGTGCAATTTATTAAAGATTCCATACTGCAAGATGAAATAAAATGTGAATAGGAACTTTTAATTTATCAGATAGAGTTGCTTGAATTAGGTGGTTTAGGAACAGCTAAATTTTTAGCCAAGCATGCCAGCAATGTTGTCCAGTGACAGCAGTGTAGTTACAGCAGGCAACAGAATGAATTTAAAAAGTGTAGGAATGGTAGAACCTTGGGTATGAAAGCATCAAATTTAAACTGGGGTCTGTATTGAAGAGTATAGAGACTATAGTGTTTAAACAGGAAAGGAAATAAGCCCAAGATAAACATTTATCAGGTTCTTCAGAGAGAAATATTTTGCAGAAGAACATTCTATCACTGTACTGTAGAATGCCAGGGACTGCAGAGGGGTCATCCAGGTCCTTGGAACTGAATCCGTGTAACAGTGTAGCATAATTCCATACACTGAAAATGCTGGGAAATCCTTTCTCTGAAATGACAATATAGAACACTGAAGTTTACAGGTTTTCTGTTGCATAGGAATGGCTACTGCAGTGGGGTTTTTATGCTTACATAAGGGAGCATGCTTTTCTTAAAATACATCTCATTACATATTCATATTCTCAGTATCCAGGTAAACCTATAAATATAAACAAATGATTTCATCTGAAGTGGAAATGTCACTGTCACAGTCCTGACTGAACTGATTTAGACAGGCAATCAAGTCTGACCTTTTAATCTTGGAGCCAGCTTTATGTTCTACCAGGAGAGAAGTATAGAGTGGTGAAATCATTCATGATACTCTTTTCAGCCTCTTGGGAAGAGTGTGCATATAGGTTTCCAGTCCATGCCAAAGTTACAGTCATAAATAGTGTTTCATGATACAGGAAGGAATTTATAAAATGATGTAGATATTTTTGTAATTCATTATCTAAGGTGACAGGGAAGCTTTTATTAAGATGGTGAGTATATAAATGTCATCATTTGATGCAGTGGCCTAATTATATTCCAGAAAAAGCATTTGAGTCTTCACAAATGTTTTGACAACTGTACAAAAATCACTGTCACAGAAGTATTTGTTACCAAGAATTGATCATTTACTAATCTAAAAAAATAACTTGGGACATGAAATGTCTTGGGTTCTGTGACAGTACTGGGGCTTGCTTATGAGTTGTATTGTATTCTGATTGTGTGAGTTACTGGGCATCTGACCCATAGTGAACAAACTGATTTGTTTTTCAGAGCAAATAATGAGAAAAGTATGTGTAAAGGGTGTTTCAAACTCAAATTTGTATGTCTAGGCTTTTGTTTATTTAAGAACTGTAATATTTTACTCTGCCAGAATTCATTTGATTTAATTTACTACTGGATTTTCTCCAGTGATACAAGAACTAGCCTAAAAGAAGGCCTGCCTTTCTCCTGAAGCACAGTCACAAGACTGTTTTGTAACCACCATATTTCTGGGAACCATGGAAGCAGCATCTGTGTGAAGCCAATGGAATTATGCACAGGAAAGATCCATGGACATAGATATATTTTGCTAGTAAATTTAGTTAGTCTGTGACTTTCTGTATTCATTGCAGACTATGGCTGCATAGAACTGTTTTGCTTTATTTTTATGTCAAGCAATGCACAGTTCTTCCATATCTTTCACATATCCTAGAGGAAAAAAAAACCACCCATAACATTCTTCCATCAGGGTTAGTGCACATGTAAACCTGAGTGGCCCCAAAGCTAGCTGGTACCACCTTCATGAATAAAGAGGATCAGAAAATCCAGCTCTGTGCCACTCCCTGCTGAAGCCACTCTCTCTTATTTTTGACTGCAGCTCAAAATGATAAGGCTTTTGAATTCTGAAGGGTAGTTATTATATGAGAACAAAGTGTAATGAAATACAATCAAATGAAACAGATTGTAGCTCTTAATTTACTAAGATTAAAACCGTCCCAATATGAAACACGCACAAATGTGTTGTAAATTCAGGATAATTTGAATCATGAAATTAATCCAAGCCAGGAACAGTTGACTCAAATGTTTTTTGTAATTAATGCAAGCTAGACACTGTTAATTAAAAAAAAAAAAAATTATTACACGCCCCCTAATCCTCCTTCATATGATGAAAATGCGGCAACATTTTCCTTTGACTATTGTTCTGTGTATCATTTGTGGTGTTTTCTTCCAGTTGACAAACAGGGCATTTGGGTTGACAGATTTTTAATAACCTTTCCATCTCACATAAAACTGGTATCACATGGAGACGTGGAAAAAGATGATCTTTGCAATTGCTTCACACGCGAAGCTTGGCTATACTTGAAAGTGTTGCCGGCATAGTTACATTGGTTGGATGTGTGGGAAAAATCACAGTTCAATTGACGTAGCCATATTGGCAGAAGCTGTACTGTAAGCAGTTGTACTGGAAGTGGGGTTACTTTCCTGGCATATAACTGTGTTGGGAACTCAAATAGGCTGTACTAGTAAAATCACTTTTCTGACAGCACAGGCTGTTTTCCTGCCAGGAATATTGCCTCCATAGGTCCACCATGGATTTGGAAGGTCTCGGATATCTCCTTCTCTGCAGACATTCAAAAACCACCTGGACGCTTTCCTGTGTGACCTAATCTATGTGGTCCTGCCCTGGCAAGGGGATTGGAGTAGATGATCCTTCAAGGTCCCTTTCAACCCATATCATTCCGTGATTCTGTGATTGCTTTGTTTCTGAAGCTGTTGGTAGAAGTGTTAGACTGTACATCGCTTGCCTGGCTTCTGAGGAGAAGCAAAGCAGGGGGTTGATCGCGGGTACATTCAGTGCTATTGCTGGTTTATAGTGTGACAGTGCCAGAGGCTTGTCCCATACGTGGATAATAGACACTACCTACCCCAAGGGGACAGGAATTCACATTCTAAACAGGAGCATGATACTCTTTTTGAAAAAGAAACATTAGCAAAAATGACACCTGTAGTCATTCTAGGGTACGGTTAATTTCTTTAAGTAGCTATTCAGTGGAAGCCTCCTTTTAGCTAACATGCATATTCTTCTACAGAATATGAAAGTAATAGCAGAAATATATTTTCAAAGAATTTTGAAATGACTTTTCCTCCAGATTTTTCTTGTCATCTTGACCACCAAGCATTCATAGCTGCATTTATCTTAATAAAAAAAAAAATTATTCTAGGCTTTCCTACCAATTTGGATTACCACGTGAACTGTTACTTGTGCTTTTTTTTTTTTTTTTAAAAAAAAAAGGACTGTACAAAGTTCATCCTGAAGAGGATGAGTGAAGCTGTGTTAGATTAGAATTCCTTTGCTTAGCTGCTGATCAGCCATTTGTTTAAACATCTTTTGTTTAACATACATTGAAAGGGTCATTGAGGATAATAAAATAAAAACTTTCATTTATTAAAATAAAGTATTAACATCTTGCATTCATATGTAAATAAGTGAAAATCAGAAAGGGGCTAGAACATTCACCCTTAAATCAGTATTCCACCAGGTTAGGTCACTTGTTACTGTCCAACAGCTATTAGTGCTCCATATTAACAACAAGTACTTTTAAAAAGAGCGTGGGTGGTGGTTTGTTTTTTTTTTGTTTTTTTTTTTTTCTAGGAAGGGTCTTAAATAGCGAGATTACGTGAATCCTTGTGGAAATTGGTATCCTGGCAGTAGGGTGGCCAAGGAGAACAAATTATTACCTCCCTCCTGGAAGTCTATTTCTAAAGGTGGGTTGACAGTAGCAAACCTTTGTGGGAAGTCTTTAGTTTTCTGAACTCTCCTCTGTAGACAGAAAACACACTTTAATTGTAATCCTAGATTTAGCTTTGTTCATAAATAGTTACTTAAAAAAAAATATATATTATAACTATATAAATATATTTATAACTATATTAGCATTATGGAAAGTAAACCCATATGAATGTATTCTTCTGTGTATTGAAAAGAAAGACGCAGGCAAGATAAGTATTTTCTTTTTTTAGATGACAGTGTCAAATTCTTTGTGACTACAAAATCTGTTTTTCCATGAAGAATACAAATGCAGTAGAACTTGGTTATGTAGATTATTTTACAGTTTAGCCTATTCCTCCAGCATTAACTTAACACACTTAGATATTTAAAGGCATTATGTATGCTCTGTAGCATAACATGTTTTATGTTTTTATTGCTTCCTCTATTGAATGTTTAGATGTTTGTTTTAAACATTTGGAATCAAGAACAATATATTAAGAGCAATAAATAAAAATTACTGAAAGGTGAAAAAATCCAAAATGCAAAATATTTGTGTGGACACTACAGATGGTCAGAAAACATGGATGAAATAAAGTGAAAGCCAAGTGTGGCAAAACCAAGAGAGAAAGTAATCCTCTGAAAATGTGAGGTTACCATGTCCCAATGTTATCAGTAGCTGCAGAGAAACTAATCCTGCCTTAGACCAAATGTCCTTTCCTTCTACTTGGAAGTAGGTGTTACCTCTCAGAGAAAAACCCTGTTTGAATGGCTGCAATCCATGTGTGTTGTAAATAGAGGTTAAAGATTACATAAGGAAAAGTCCAACCCCATTAAAAACACTCCCAAACTATTTTATCCTAATTTAAGCTTTTTTTTTTTGTTTATTTTATTTTACATTGATTGTGCCTTTACACCCCTATAGATCATCTGCTGGTTTTGGCAGGTGCACCCAGAGCTACATTAAGCTCCCTGGTGTATTTGGATCTGCTGCCGAAGTCCCACATGCCCCAGAGCCTGTTGTCCAACTCTGACTGGGGGTTGTACCTGCAGGCAGTCTCTCTGTAGTGTCAGTGAATGTGATTTTGAGATTAGCACTGACGATGCGGTGGGGATTTGTTGGTTGTACCTGATCTGAATGCCAATCCCACTTTGCTCTGGAGTATGGAGACCAGAGTAGAATCTCCTCTTCCTCCTGAAAGAGGAGAACATAAAATACACACTGCAACTCACCACTGGTTTCGGAATACCGACACTATGGGTGCCTTTAGTACACCACAGGTTTTGTATTCTTTAATGAGACTGTTGCTGTATTCTTTTTGCATGCCATAGAAATGGGTGCCTCTGTCTTCTATTTAAAAATGTTGTAGGAGTGGAAATAAAGTGTCCAGAGGTTTAGCAGGCTGCAAAACACAGGAATGACAGTCTAAGCAATGAGTCTGGTTGTGCTACTCTTAGCTATATTGTAGAATGTATAGTCTTAAATGGAATTTTGAGGGGTAAGGTGCTACTCTCTTTATACTGTACTGTCAGAACTGACCAAAAGCTATTTGAACTTGAATTTCTGCCGTGGGTGTTATTTTAGTCATTAATAAAGCTGCTAAATAAAGTAGGGAGAGAGCATGCTTTGAAGAGCACCAGCATCTTAGTTCTGATGCCTAATATTTGACATCAGGAAGAAGTTCTTTACAGTGAGGGTGGTAGAGCAGTGGAATAGGCTACTCAGGGAGGTGGTTGAGGCCTCATCCCTGGAGATATTTAAGCTGAGGCTGGATAAGACTCCAAGTAGCCTGGTCTAGTTGAGGGTGTCCCTGCTCACTGCAGGGGGGCTGGACTACATGACATTCGGAGGTCCCTTCCAGCCCTAGCCATTCTATGATTCTATGGAGTGACAGTGAGAAAATTAACGAAACTTGAATCCCTGTGTATTGTACTTACTTTTGTGTATAATTAGGATCAGATCCAATATATTTATTAGGAAGGTAAAATATCCGATAGATATCTGGAAAAGGTGTCAGTTTGAATATTAAATTAATGTTTCTAAGGTAAAGTTCTGTTTTTTCTCACTAATAAGTTATGAGTATTCATCATCTTCATAATTTCCTTTTTCATGCACCTACTTTTTACATGACCAGTGTTGTAATAAAAAAAGAAAATATGAGATTGAGGAGATAATTAGGTTGTGAAAGCTGTTTTTATTTTATGAAATGATGTATTTTTATTGTTTGTTGACTGTAGTAAAGTCAAACCAGTTTGCAATGGCTAAAGAGAATCTGCTGTAGAATTCCAGTCGTGTAGTCTTTATAAAATGACAAGAACAAAGGGACTTGGTAATGCTGCTGAAGGTTCTTCCCAGATATCTTTTTCTCTTTCCATTTGAAAATAATTTAGAATAAGTTTGGAGAATCAGCCTTTAATCATAAGTATGCCATCTGATGCTGACATGGATGAATGACATTAAAAAAAAAAATTCCACTTCTTTGTTACAAATCCATTATCATTCCACAGGGAAAAAAAAATTGATTCGTTCAACCTTGAATGATATCATAGCATATGTGGTAAACAGCTAGATTTGGATGATGTGTTACTTTGTGGCATCACTCAAGGCTGTATCATTGTACATAAACACTTGAAAGAAAAGACTAAGAAAATTTACAAAAGGCAAGATTAAAACACAACGATTGTTCTCTGGCTTAAGATCATAAAAGGAAGGAAATTCATAGTTAAGGATCCAAACCTCAAGTATCTGGGCACAATGCAGTGCCAACCTTAATTTTACATAACCGTACCCTGTTACGAGTAGACATTGGTGGTTTGATCCTGAATGATGGGTTACATTGATTTTTTTTCAACTAGAAAAATAATTTTATTTTAATGCTTCCCTTTTTTGGTGAATAAGATTTTGGAACAATTGTAATTGTTTTCCTTATGTTTTTGTTTTTACTATTGCAATAAAACAAGTCCCTAATAAATAGTATTTTTTCAAAAGTTATCCTTAAAACTCTGCTACACAATGTTCTGTTAAAATGGAAATGGGAAATTGGGAATAAAAGCCAGTGTCATGCTTGGATCTCAGGAATATTAAGAAATTCGTGGTAAGTTATAATGACTGTAATCCGGCAGAAGCTTGACTGAAAAAAAACCCAAAAAACAAACCCAAACCATTTAACTGGTGAAGGAAGTAGTTAATAGGACTATTAACACAGAATAACAAAAGGATTACGGAGTTTTAAAGTTTTTTAAAGTATCTGCAATTAATTGAATTTCTGTCCTACTTTTCTTAAAAAGTTCCATTTCCCCTCTGGTTCTTAGAAATTGTAACGAAGGGAGCAGAAACTGTGCTTTATAGGATGCCAGACTGTAGATGCAAAATGCAGAGGACAGCTGGCAATGACGTCAAATCTTATCTTGACATTCTAGCCCAAGGACATTGCTTCAAGGATTCTAAAGGAGAGGATCAACAATTCTTAGCAATCTCATCAGGGAAAGGCCTTTAGCACCTTAAAAGCCAGAGATGAGCTAACAAACAGTCAAAGAGTAAAGTCTAGTATCTGCTTGTAGTTTTGTCCAGTATTTTTGTTTTTTCACTGGTAGGAAGAAGTCTCAGTAGTGTTTGAGTTGCTTGAACTTTTACTGTCTTTATTTGAGATTTGGAAGGATGCAGGGGACAAGAACTGGGAGGTGAAGTGACAAAAGTCCAAAGTAGCATTGCTTTTTCACAACAGAGGGAGCTCTAGTCAGTTTTGAATGGTAGTTTAAATTTTCTCTTGAGGAGAAATTACTAAAGGTATGGGAAATTCACATTGCAGATAAACAGGTCTCTTGGGTGTTGCAGTGAAATGGAAAGGTCTCTGACCCACAGTCTGAAAAATTACAGCCCTTGAGACAAGAGAGCTGAAGTGTTTAGTGGTAAATCTTTTGCTCTTCAGTATAACTGAGCATATCGCTAAAAAAGATTTATGCATGAAAAAGAAAAGTCTGGAGACAGAAGGAGAAAGAAAACTGCTTTGTGAATATGAGTGATAGTGCTACACTGAACAGCATGGATGCTAGCTGTGTAGAATGATAGTACCATGGTAGACCCACGGTACAGTTCAACCATCAAGATGTTGCTTTGGAGAATTGCTGAATTTTGGAGTTTCATGGCTGGGGATTTGGCAGTCCCTTCCTTTTCCTACTTTTCCTGTAATTTCTTTAGTGAAACAGTGATGGACATTGTCAATGAAGGGAAACCACCCCCTTTGCCATCTTAGCACATGTATTCTTCAAATATTCCACTGCATACATTTGTGACCTTTTGATTTTCTCTCTCTGTCTATGAGACTGTGAGTTCCAGGACTAGCAGCTGATTTTCTGATGCAATCTTTTCCATTCATATTAGAATATTGTCTTTTCTGTTGTTGTGACAGACCTGCTTATGATGGTATCTTCTTTTTTTTTTTTTTTTTTTCCCAGCTGCTGTATGTGTTGGGGGTTTTGTGGAGTTGTTTGGTTTTCTCTTTTTTTTTTTTTTTCTTTCCCTTCCATATTTGCTGCAAACTGTTTTTACCATGGAGCACCTACCTGTAAATCCATATACAAGTCACACCAGAGCACTGTGTCTACGCTGGCACTGGGTTCAGCAGAAAAAGCTCAATTGGTGCTTCAGTAAGACACATCACTGTATGATTTTTTCTGAAGTGTATTGTAGGAAAACTTCATCTACAGACCACTGTACAAAAATGTTTTTAACTCAACTAACTAAAGTACTTCCGTGGCTTTTGTTCCAGCCAGTAGCAAGGCATGAATCCAACTCTAGATGATGATGTTTTCCATCTGTTGGCATATATGTAACTCTCATTTTAGGAACAGCAAAAAATTCTGGGCATTAAATGCAATGCAAAAGCACTTCAGAAGTAGCTTGTTCCCCTAAGAAGTCATCAGCATGTTTTGCCAGCTCTCTTGTGTAGATGTGTAGATACAGAGACAGCCGATGCAGGTCAAATACCTGCAGAATCCTCATGCATCTTCTTGCACATCTGGCATGGTGGCTTCTCCAACATGGAGGACAACCTCTTAGACCTTGGTAAAGATCTTGTTGTGCCTGTGCATAACTAGGACTTAGAGATGAAGGGGGTACTTGTCAATACTTAAGCTTGCTGCTGTCCTTTACTGCAATTTATTTTTTGCCAGTACTTTGCTGGTGCCCAGAGTGTGAAATTATGTATTGCATTGACTGCTTCAGAAATAGAGGACTGAAAAATGTTGATTTCCCTGAAAAAACATCTGGTTTTTTTTGAAAGTGTGAGAGGTCTGTTGAAGCCACAAATTTGACCATCCTTCATCCAGAAAGCATATTATTTGCCTTTTAGGCAAGCTGAGGTCATCCAGATAAAAGGTCCATGAATGGGGATGTGCGGGAAGAACATGTGACATAGAGATAATCTGGAAATCCCGTCTGTTTTTTTCCTAATTTCTAAATTTAGACAGCAGTTCACTTTATTTCTGCCTCAAATGTGGAATCAGTAGGTTCATAGTTGTTTAATGGACCTAGACCCTTCTCAGCCACCCTGCTCAAAAACAAGCAAAACATGAGAACACCTGGCAGCAGAAAAATACTTCACGTTCTTAGCAGTATGCAATTACATGCTGTTGGTATGATTTGAACAATTGAGGCAAAATGGCAAAGCCAACAAAGTTTTTGGACAATAAAATCCCTATATGTCTGCTTGCTTTTGAAACATGCAAACTTTGTGGTGTATCTGAGAGGGAACAGTGGTGGATTTCATTAGATTGGTGCCTATTACCTGGCTACAGGCTGGTTACGACTATGTCTACGATAAAAAATACACAGTGTTAGAGCTTGTGTTTTATTTCAGTCTAAATACCAGCTGGGCCAAGAAAGCAAACTGATCTCCTGAACACTTATCAAAACTTTTTATCCAAGTTTATGACTAGAGCCACATTTGGCTCTTCAGTGATTATATACTTTTCCCTGTGTTCCTGTTAGGTACTCACCTCCCCTGTGCTGCTATAGACAACAAAGGCACATGGGTTCAAATTCTTCCCCAAAAAGAAAGAACTTTGTTCTTTCGCTCTTTAATTCACATCTTACACTGCATTTAAGAGCTTTGGTTCCTTAGCTGTTTTTCATAGCCTCTATATTAATCTGTTTTATCCAGTAGGGTACAGAACAGTATGAAAAGCCTGTAGAGATCTATGGAAAGCCAGGCACTATGTTTTGGCTTGGGAAAATTAAAGAAATGCAGGGTTAGAATGGAGATACCAGTCAGAAGTAGTTACGTGTTTTTGTTTTGATGACTTAACATGGAAAACTGAAGATCTACCTCTAGATGATTTTCAGGCTATTGATATGCTTTACACAGTTGATCTAATTTTCCTTTAAGCTAACTTCATTAGCATTCAGGGCGTTAAAATGTTCCCTAAATGCTAATAGCTTAAATAACGACCCCTCACGTCATTGCTGCCACTAATTGTACAGCTATTGCTATCGATTCTAGTAGGAGGAAAATTGTTGGGACACTTTAAAACACAACAGTAATTTTCAGAACAACAAATTGTATTACAGTTCCTCAGAATGTAAACCAATAGTTTATAAGATTAGGTAGTCTGAGAGTTTCATTTCAATTGCTGCACTCTTTCTTTCTTTTTGTGAGCTAAATTCTTTCCTTTTTCATGCAAAATACACAGGTCTAACTCTTACATCAGCTGTCAGGTTTAGAATGAGTACAGCATTTTTGAATCAGGTATTTGCTTATTTCTGTGGATCTAACAAGGTTTAGGAACTTCTGCATCTGTCATTATTCAAGTTGATGCCAGTCCATATCCACAAAATACTTCTCTGCCAAAAACCCCGTCTTGGACATCTGGCTGTGGACACTTATGTGGAAAGCACAGCCTGCAGAGCAGTTAGCAGAAGGACTGGCAGCTGTGGTTGTTAGGGTTTGCAGAATTCCTAGCTCGCCCTCCCTCCCTTTCATATGTGGAGAGGTGTTTTGGATACAGGAGTTGTCCAGGAAAATACTCAAGTCCTCTTACTTTTGCTATTGGCTATTTCCGTTGTTTGGATGGGAGTGAATATGATCCCAGGCACATAATAATAACACTTTTTCTTTCTCCTGACATGTCTGTGCCATTCCCACCTCATATGTGATCCTTGTCCTAACACACATCTGTGACATAACTGCTTTCTGATCTTTAAGCTTACATTATGCTAAGGGAAAGAGAAAATCTATCTGTGCCTCCTGAAGCTGTCTGTCTTTCTGCATTTTTTTTTTTTTTTTTTTTGTAGGCATCATTTTAACAGTGTAAATGTAGTAATGATCCATGGAAATCTTCATTCCCTTCTCCTTGCTGTCTAAGTTCAGGATTCTTCACATCAGCAGCAGACTAGCAGCATGGGGCTTTCAGAAACATCTGAGAGAGACCACATCTGAGGAGATGACCACAGCTGTACAAAGGGATGTAAGCTGCTGTCTAAATAGGTGTTATTTAAATACCCCTAGGTCCCAGCCTGGCTACTATTAACAATGTATATTTTGTGTATTGTATTTTACAAGTACTGTTGTGTTTGTAGCAGCTCAAGAAGGGCCTTTAGGAAGATGGGGCTCAGTTCATGTTCCACCATCCACCAGAAACCAGGATAAATGTGAAGGCAGTTTTCCTGGGCTGGCCTCAATATTTCTGCAAAGTCTCCTATAGAGGAACTCAAATTGTCTAGTTTAAACCCTGAAATGCCAAAACACTCAGAGTAGGCAATCCTATGCCGCCATAGACTTTCTGTCACTTGTCCTGTTCCCACAGGTTTTAAGACCAAAAAGATTTTGAGGGATCTTTAAACTTCTGTGGGGGATGGAAAGGCTGTCCTCCTGTTCAATACATTCGAAAACCAGGGTTTTCTCTGTATATGAAAAAGAATACAACTTTTATGCTATAGGGCCTCCATTTTCATTTGGAAGCAGAGGTCCAATGGCTCATATGGTCAACCATATGTCCCACTCATTTCAGTTGATTTTACGTTCTTTATGGGAGCTTAAAGTTCCTTTGTTTGCTGACTTGGTGTATTTTGATTTGACTTGTGTAGATTTTGAAAAGACAATGACAAATCAAGTAGCTGGAGAAATATTTGTCTAAGAAGTTTCATGCTTCAGTGTGTGACTCAATTTGAAAATTGGTATGCCCCCCTGCATAATTTTCTCTTGCAAACTTTCCCACTTATAGGCACAGCTTTGTCAACATCTAATAAAATGCCCAAGCTTTGTAACTGTGAAATGAAATGTATATAGGAGGGAAAATTCATGTACCAGTATCCCACTGCTACTGGAAGCTATCTCTGTCTTAATTAGTATAACCATTTAAATGCATTTTCTTACTCCTCTCTATGTTTAATTTTTTGGTACTGTTATGGAGGAAGCTGTAAAATATCCTAATGCTTTCATTTGCACCTTGGGAGGAGGAAGAGTGACCTTATAGATTCCTGCAGCTCTTCTCCCTATTTGCTTCTTCTTCCCTCTCCCCAAGTGAGGCAATCAGATAATCAGCTTCATATAATCGAGGGACATGAACCTTGTTTCTGTGAAAGGTCATTTCATAGCCAACTTCAGGGAACAGTGGGCAGGCAGCACTTCAGGCTGTCATCAGGGGTGCAAGAACAGGCCAAGCTGCTGCCAGCAACCCATTTTAGTGCTTCGCAGCACAATGGCAGGTCTGTGTGCTGGGCTTGCTGCTTCCCATTTGGTGCCAACCCCAGTGTCACCAGAAGGCCATCTGGATCATTAGGACACCAACCCTTTGACTTCACCAGCTCAACAAAGAGGGAGGCGAGAGCATGATGAAGGCCAGGTGCCAGGCTGCTCCTCCAGCCTTGCTGGCACCATCCCTCAGCCGTAGCCAGACTGGGCCCCTCAATAGCTGGGATCATCTCTGTAATAAGGATCATCCACTCTTTATGAGATGCTCACTTTTGCTGGAGATCTTTGCTGTTACTACATAGACTGTGACATGGCTCTGCTATGGTGTATGGGTAGCAGTAGCAGGGCAGATTTAAGCTTATTTGACTACATGTGACTGACATCTAATTTAAATGCAGTGCTGTGTGTACTTGCTTTGGTTTAGTTTCTGTAAATTATTTATTATGAAAATATGTAAACCAAAAAGTGTTTTTCATAAAAGACTCTATCAGAATACATAAATGTTCCTGCTTATTCATCAGGTGACTGAGTTACAGTGATGCTGGTACATTGTTCAGTATCAACTTATGGCAATTATCTGGCAACAATGCAGTGATTTTTCACTTTTCCTGATGTCACAGTGCTCGGCAGTTGAATATAGTCATGGTTCTTAACCTTTTAAATTGCAGCTGTGGTTTGCCTTTGGGTATTTCCTTACAAAACCAAAAAGTAAGGGTTTAGATTGACAGTGGAAGTAAATTGACAGTGGAATTGACCAATTCCTTGGTCAGGCCAAGGAACTAAAACTCGGTGGCACTGGGTGATCTTCAGAGTCAGAATCCTGACCTAAATAATCACAGTCTTCTGTGATTCTCCCATGATGAAATCTGAATTGTCATTTCGATGTTCATCCTTTCTTGTATGACAGAAAAGCTGTCTCTTGGCCACCCAGAGCCAAAATAAGCCCCACTATGATGGCATAAGGTAAGATGAAACCTTGAAATAAACCTAGCTATTTCTAAGAATCAAGTGTCTTTGTTGAAGAACAGCATGATGTACCTGCGCCTGGACTCTAGGCCTTTTTTTTCCTTATGAATCTGCAAGGGAACAACATGGGATCTTTTTTAATATCTGTGATTTTCTGCTTCTCCTTTTGTCTCCTCCTATTGCCTTGTCCCACCATTTTACTGGCATAGCTGTGTCCCTCAGATTTCACAAGGTGGGGGCAAGAGTTGCAAAGAGATGATTTTATGCAATCACGGGTAAAATCTGATGTAGATTTCAGGCTGTGGTAATAGAAGAACAGTTATACTGTGCTGATTCTCCAGAACAGGTTCTTTTGTAAAGCATAGTTATGTTTATTATGCAAAAGAACTCTAGAAGCTATAGCTTAAAAGATCTTGTTTAAAAAAAAAAAACAAAATAGCAGCTACTACTGTGCTGATTTTAAGTTGTGGCATTAGTTGCTAGAATGAAAAATTGGTTAAATAGTGACCAGCACAGTTTTAAGATTTTTTTAAGGTGTAATGTTTTAATTTCTAATTGTAGAGATTTTCAAACTTTAACAAACGGCTGTAGTTGCGGTAATGTGATATTTCAATATTTTCAGACTAATGGGGAATGATAAAAAAATAGAATGTTAGAAAAAACCAGACATCTGAATTTTATAGTTTTAAGGGAACCTAATAGAAATTAACAGGGAAATGGAGAGGAAAGGGACCTCTGACGTTTTTAGACATATATAAGTGTTCCACTTAAATAGATCTCACTAGCGTTATTGCTATGACCTGGCAGTGGTGGTTGGTTGGGGTTTTTTGGCATAAACTCAGGATTTTAAACAGTGTGCATCCTGTCTGTCTGGCCAGTTCAATTTTTAAATCCATGATCAGAGATATAATAGTATTTGAAACCAAAACAAACTACATGCAATAGACCTTAATGAGTCTGATTTAAAACCACAAATCAAGGATACAGACAAGTCAAGGTTGAAATATTTGAAATCTATCCTTAGTTCACCATACAGTGATTACTGAGTAGCATGTAGGATCACATACTATGAGCTATATAAATGGAAAAAAAAAAAAATCTCCAAACAGGGCAAAGGCACATTGGCAGAACGGAGTTGAGTTTCTCCTGCTTTGTCCATCCTGTTCTGCAGCTAAATGGCAGATTTCAAACATGAGTGCTGTCTGTTTTAAGTTGACAAAGTGCCAAATTGTGAAATGTGGCCAATTTTGTACCTCTGTAATTATGTACTCATTGGTGTTTTTGCTGATTTTCATCAGCATCAGTGCTAATTTGATCCGTTGCTCTCCTCAGTTGGCTGGTAGTCAGAGAAACTCATAAATGATTCACTTTGGCTGTTTGAAAAGCCTTCTATATAAGAGTACATTAAGTTATTAGAACCTTTAAGCTAATAGCACTGCTGGCCCAGTCTGATTTCCAGTTTGCTTGCATTGGGTCATCTGCCTGCAGCTTGAAATGCCAGGCTGATTTGCTCAGTATGAGTTACCAAAAAGGTAGTCAGTATTACAAAGCTCACTTTGGAGATTGTACCACTACATCAATTAAAACCCAAATAGTAGAGAGGTAAAAGGGACAGAAATAATGACACAAATCCTGCTCTGATGATTCCTACTGAAAACAGAAATAGGACCTCCTTTAGAATTAGATTCTAAATATCACTTTTAAAACCTCATATGTGAGTACTTGGATTCTCCAGACGGCTACATCTTATGATTTTTGGAAGGTGTAAGAACTATTTGCATGTATCAGGATCAGACTGTGGTCATGTGTGTTGTCTTTCAAAAGAAATGTTTTCATTGCATTCTTTTACTTTAAAAGTGAAATAAGAACAAAAAAACCCAAACAACCCAACAATGCTTACTATCCCAAAATTGGATGAAATTGTGTGAACTATTGTGTGAGAAGGAAAAAGGGTAAGGAAACATAGCTTGGATTCAGGCTTTTGAGAGATTATTATAAATGTTGAGAAAAATATTGTTTAAAAAATAGCTCTGCAGTGCCCTTTAAAATTGGTAAGCGTCTATTTTTATTCCCATATAAGTAGTAACTGGCTGCTGTCTGTATATACACTTGAATGTTGCTTGCTGTATAAGACCTTGTTTGCTTAATTTCAGCCTGACTGAATTTTTATGGCTGTGCTATAAACCTCTTGAAAATGGTGGCTTAAATGGAAATGCTGACACAACATTAATTACACTGGCTCCACTGTGATAGTGTGATTAAAGTTTATTTATTTTGTGTGTGCGTTTCTCTGTGTGTAATTTCATTGTTGAAAAACTAATGGAAAACTAATTTGGCAATGGAGAATGTGATTCTGTGCCTGATATTTTAGTTCTCAACAGCAAGAAACAGTTTCAATGCTAGTTTACAATGCCAGAGAATTTATTTTTAATTGAGGTATAGTTTAGGTATTTAAAATTTTAGAAATTTGCGAAAGTGTCAAGTTTCCCACTTTAAAGCTGTTCACTGCTTTTCCAGGAGTTTTTAAATGGCTTTTTGGGTGGCGAGGGTTGATGTATATTGCATTTACATTAGAGAACGCAGAAAATGGTTTCATTTCCTTGCAGCATATGTTCTGTGAGATGATCAGGAGAAAAGTCTCATCTCTAAAAAGAAGGGTATGCAATCCAAAGTTACCATTTATTGCACTATTGCGTATGTAGTAACAGCTATACAAGTCTTCTTGGTAAATATTATGCCCAACTGCTACTTCTAGATTACAAATATATGCATTGCATCTAGTCAATCAGTGCAAATCTCATATGACCAGAAAAATAGTAAGTTAGAGGGATGCTGTCTCCAACCTACTTCTTAGGACAGAGAGCTGAGATTGGAGAGGCCTTGGCTGCAGTCTGTTGCCAGCAGTTTATACTTTTCACATTAGGCAGCAACGGGATAAAAACATGACATGGTCTGGAGAGCAGAACTAGGCTGTGCTGCTTCCTCAGTGAGTGTTGAGAGTAATACACTGTAATGCCAGGTGTAGATATCCCTGCTTGCTGCTGCCCCTTTCAGTAAGGTGCCTTCAGAGCACATTTAATGGTTCTTTTCTGCTTTGCTTCTGGATCAGTCAGGCAAAATAATTTTTTCTGCACTCACACATATTGTGCTTCGACAACTTGAAGGTTGATCAGAAAAACTGTAGTAACTGTAGAAGTGAATGGTCTCCCTGGCTGGTAGTCTATGGTGTGCTTTCCTTGACATCAGTACTGGTGTTCTGCCTCATCTCAGAGAACAAAGTAATCATTCTCACTCTTACCATAAACACCTTTCCCACAAGCTCGTGGCATCCAGTCAAACTTCTCTTTTCTGCAGGAGAATTATTGCAGATATTCTCAGTGCTGACCTGGCTGGTAGGCTGCGATAGCTGTGAAGTTCAGGCTAGTACATCCTGCACCATAGCAGTGGAGAGAGGGACAGGCAGGGCGGGTTGAGAAGACCAGAGGGAAAAAGCGAAATCTGTGTGGAATGCCCTTCTTCAGTTTGCTCATTGAAAACATTCAGCATACATTAATCCAGTCCATGAAATTTACATGTTTTATTTTTACTGTTTGCTTTCCCTGGAAGAGAGTGCAAAGTAGGCAAACAGTTTCAAAGTGTGTGGTCTTTATGATTTATATGTATTGCTCAGAACTACCACTGACCAAACTTCTTGGTCTTGTTCCCATTTGTTACAGTAATTAAATACTAAGTTGTTATGAAAGGATTGTGCCCTTCCTTTGAAAGAAAAAAGAATGTGGCTACTCCATAGTTCCATGGCACAGCTGCCATTTTATTCAAACCAACATGTAACGGTAGGGAAACATTGTGCCAAGTTTATTCCATCTGGAAGGAATGTAACCGTTCTGGATCTGAAGCCACACTGAGGATCCCCTACTCTTTAATGTATTTGGGAATGAGAGTTTGATAGGGTTGGAGAGAGAACAAAAATTGACATACGCTGTAGATACACTTGTTTGGCAGAAGAGAGCGTGTGTACAAGTCAGGGTCAGTCGCAGCCTGAATACATCACCTTCTTCGTGGCAGCCTGTAACCTATGTTAAGAGTAGAGAATGCTTGTCCTTAAATGACCTTTTCATTGAATCAAATATCACACTGAAAACTTCAAAGTGTAATTGAAGACAATTTATGCAATACATTAAAAGTAACATTGTAATTTTTCTGTGGTTCCAAGCCTGCAAGAGACTAACCACACCAATTAACATCAGGGAAGTACTTCAAGAACATAAATGGAGACCTATCTATGGTGACGTAGTATTGTACTGAGTATTTATTGTCTGATTCTGTGATTGAAGAGACTGGTGTAAATGGGAAGATGGAGGGCAGAGGAAGGACTGGCATATGAAAATTAATCTGTTTTAAAAAAATATTTGTGATAGGTTTCAAAGCTTTGTTTGAAAATACTGGTTTAGCTTTTTGCGGTTTTATGTTTATGGACTTCTCAAGTAAGTGTCTTTCTTCTGCACTGCCCCAGGCTGGTCCCGAAGATTTGTTCAGCTTTCACACAAAGCTGCTTGCAATGCTCAGAGCAGTGTTCTCCCTTAAGGCCACCTGAGAGTGTCTCCCTGTTGTGCTGGCAAATGTGTACCATGCAGAATTACTCTATCTTGCCTTTATAAAAGGGTGGCGTCTTTCCAAAATCTTAAAGAAGCTGCTTCATGATGCCCGTTGGAGCAATCAGCCTATTACTCTGTAAAACCAACAGCAGTTAGGAGGGATTCAAAAGTTACTACACCTTAAGCCTTGAACCAAAACTCACCAATCTGTAAGTGGTGGCTATCCACAAGACCTAAGATGTTTCCCTCATGATCCATTGTTGGATGCTTTTAGAGATGCTACTATTCAACTTTATGAATCAAAAGGCAGTGCTGTCTTGCAGATACTTAAAACCTGAGGGTATCTAACATCAGCTATTCCTAGTGAAATGAAACTGTAAGAATCTTTACAGATTCCAATTGTTATTCACATAGGAACATCAGTCAAGAAAACTCATAAAAGTGAGTAATACACTCCTTTTACCATACCTGATGTAGTGCAGATCTCCCTCCAGGGAGAGGCCTGGAAGCTTTCAAATATTTCGACCATTGCCATTATCCATAAAGGGACAAATACGGTAACTGGTAATGAAAATAATCAGTAGCTTGTTCAGATAATTAAAGCCATTAACTTCTCCTAAAAAAAGAAGAATCCTGCAATTTAAAAAACTCAGCACTTTGTTCTGTTGATTTCTCCAGTATTGCTTGGCCTCCAAATTCTTCTTCCTGAGAAGTCTCCGAAGAAGTGACATCTAGTTTCTGCCTGGGTGGCACTTGCATCCTTTGCATTTGTCCTTGACAGTCCTTGTGGCACTGGGAAGCTGCCTACTGATGGTGATGGCTGGAGGCTGTATTTCAGCATGTGCTGAATTTGATCTGCTAGTAAGTACATTTTGAGACTAGACCATGAAGTGTCCTCACTGTGCCCTCCCTCAGCAATGCTGATTTAGATATTTAAGGTGGAGTGAAAACTGGCTGACCTGTCATGATGGAAGGGTTGTGATCAGTGGCATGACGTCCAGCTGGAGGCCAATCATTAATGGCATCCCCAGGGTTACACTGGGCCAGTACTGTTTAACACGGTCATTAATGACCTGGATGATGGACAGACTTGCACCCTCAGCAAGTTTGCAGAATATACAAAACTGGGAAGAGTGGCTGATACACCAGGTGGTTGTGCTGCCATTCAGAGAGACCTTGACAAACTGTAGAAATGGGCCAACAAGAACCTAATGAAATTCAACAAAGAGAAATATGAAGTCCTGCACTTGGTAGGGAATAACCTTATGCATCAGTACAGACTGGAAGCTGACAGGCTGGAAAGCAGCTTTGCAGAAAATGACCTTGAGGTCATGCTGGACAAAAGATGGAACATGAGCCAGCAGTGTGCCCCTATGACAAAGAGAGCGTCCTGGTGTGTATTAGGAGGAGGAGCAGCACCGCCAGCAGGTTGAGGGGGGTGATCCTTCCACTCTTTCAGCACTGGTGAGGATGAATAACCAGTGGATCCAGTTGTGGATCTACAACTGAGTTTGCTTCTAGGGTTTGTAGGACAAGGATGCTCTCATACTACAGCAGGTCCAGTGGAGGGCCATGAAAATATTAAAGGCTTGGAGCATCTCTCCATATGGGGAGAAGCTGAGCGAGCTGGGACTGTTTATCCTGGAGGAGTGGACAGGAGGCTTGAGATCTTACAAATGCGTATAAATACCTGATGGATGTAAAGCTTCACCATACGCAGCAGCAGATGTTCTGGGTTTTTTTCATTACTGTGTTTTGGATTCAGATACTGAAAACCAACCTGGACTTTTGATCATTTTATTAGAATTGGCATATCTTTTAATTGGTCCCTTACATTTGAATGTTTTGTTTGTGGGATCAACATGCAAATTGAAACATATGCAAAGATATTTATGTATGATTGATGATTGCTATAGCATATATAGGCTTAAAATTCATAAAGCAGGCAATAAATACAAGAAATTGATGTTCTTTCATTAACATCATCAAAGCTGGCAAATTCTGAAAGTCTGTTGACTTAAAGCAGAGCAAAGACTGGCTAGTTTGGCCTCACATTATCCCAGCAAGTCGTTGTCTGCTCTGATAATAAGCTAAGGCTAAGATTAGCCTGCATCTTTATAGTGTAGTCTATACAGCATCTTTGGACAATGCTTGTAAACTGCTTAAAACATTTTTGAGGGTGGAGAAAGTTTATATTCTGTGTGTTTATGGAGGTAAAAATGTTTCAGTACACCAAGTATGTCAGGTGTACAGTGGTCTAAGATTAAATTTGGAAAAGTGTTGAGTCTTAATGAGGTCCTGTCTGGCTTTGAACATGCATGTGTTGAAGTTGTGTACTGTGTATCACTCAACATGAACACACAGATTATTTTCTTAAAGATCCACAAACTTTTTAGCCTGTACTGAAAAGCTATGCCTTTGGATGCTTGCACTCTGTCTAACTTTTCCACGAATAAGATGTGGACTGTTTTTATTGTCTGTTTTCTGTTTCTTGTCTTCACTGAGTGATGCCCTGTTGCTCAGTATACCACACAGAAGAAGCAGGTTAAATCATACTCATTCTCTCAAGAATCTTATCGGAAGGCCTCATTCTTCAGAAAAATGGGAAGCGAAAAAAGACTTTTGCCTTGTGTGTCTAGTGCCTTTTATTGCACTAATGTGAATTGATTCAATGTGATGGACAGCAGTTTATCATAACAAAATCTCATTAAAATCTGTCTGCACTTTGCCCTTACTCTCCTTTGTATAATAAGATCGTGAAGCTTTCTGTGACTGGACAGTAACCTGTGGTAACCTGTAGTATGCGTACATTTATGGGTGATGAATAAAACCATTGTTATCACCCTTAAATGTTGGCATCAATCTTGTGCTAATAACATTTGGAAGTTTCTGCTTTATCAGCAGCAATGACTGGCAAATAATCATCTGTTTTGTAATGGGACGCTTAAAATAGCAGCCGAAGACATTTGAGTTAAGCTTCATGGAAAAAGACACTGCTGCATTTATTATGATACCATTTTTGTTGTGTAAGGATGACACGATTGTTGTTTTAGCTTTTTAGACATACAGTGCAATTAAGAATAATCAGTTTTCCCACACATTCCGCAAAGCAACTGAAGCACACATGCTAATAACCAGGCCCTTAAATTTAGAGTGACTTCCGCTGCTGCACGGGCAGCCCACGGGTACAGATGCGCGTTTCATAGTGCTCTGCAGCTATTGTGCTGCAGATTGCAGTCTTCTTACGGAGAGGCGAGGCTCAGAGTTGTTGCTGATGAGTAGTAAATTCTTCAAGATTTGCCCATACTACCAATCTAAATATGTTTTGGAGTGCGGAGGACAGGGATCTGTATGTAAATGTACATGTGATGTGTTGTAGGCTTTGCAATCTGTAACAGGCATCCAGAGTAGAAGTTTAAAAGAATGTGTAAAAGGATTTCTAATTTGTGTTTACTGGAAGCAGTAGGTGGTCGTGCCAATAAAAACTATATTGTGTTACGTATGCACACAGATACGTGTAGAATTTAACCCGTAATTTGTGTGAAATGTGTGTAGCTGGGTTTAGAATTCAGAGCATAAGCAAAGACAGGTCAGGATTTGGGCAGGGTGTTCAGAAAACAGATCTTGTCTGTAACTAAAGATAGTAAGTTAATATTGACAGTTTTAGAGCATTACTATTCCTACTAAAAGTTATTTATTTTGTGTGTGTGTGTCAGCGGGGAGTTCTTACAAATTCTTAGACCAGGATCTGTCGTGATTGTTTTAGACAGAAATTTGCATGAACAGATGTAGCTAAAAAATGTTTATCCACTTGTATACAACTTTCCTTTCTGTATTATTTTCCCTGTTTTTTTCCCTGTGCTCACTGCTTTCCTCAATGTGAGTATGTAGTACCTTTATATTATGCATGCTTCTATGTACTTGTACTGTATTGGGCCAAGTCATTTTTCATGCTTGTGACTAACTGTTTAATAAATTTCTTTTTTGCTTGCTAAGAACCGTAGATTGAAGCGCTTAATTAAATGTGTGAAAAATAAATTGCTAAACTGTATCACTGTACAATGCTGTTTACCAGGAAATGAAATGTAGTGAGAGTAAGAAAGTGATATCCTACCTATGATATACAGTAACTTGCATTTTAGTGGACATAATTTTTCACATAAAATTTAAAGCTTTGGCTATACCAGATGGTAAGAGTCTTAGTGTGTCTGTAGTTATATCTGTATGACAAATTGGAAGTTGGAATAGCATTCTCCTGTTTGTGAAGAATAAGCCACAGTGGCGTGAGAATATATTTTATTCTTAAGTGTTCCCACACCAGGGCTTATATTTGTGTGTTATTTTACCAAGATGTATAGTAAGAATTCACACCTTTAAATCAGGACATGATAGTTTATAAAAACAAAATATTGATTTTTGAGAAGGAAAGATGAGTTTTGATCTCTGCAAGAAAATGTCACAAGGTCTCATTACCGTTAGTGCACCAGCCTGTGCTGGCCTCTTGCACTGAAGTCAAATTACTAGTGAAAGAATTGTTCCTCAATGCTTGAAAAAATAGTAATTGCAATGCATATGTCTGAAACTGCAGTTATACAGCCTTATATAAGGGAGAGGTGTGGAGGAAAGGGGCATCTGTTTGTCTTATCCAATTTTAGAAGATGTCCCGACACAATGGTAAAAATCAAGGATGATAGCAATTACAGATTTTCTTTTTTTCCAGTGAAAGATGATTTAGAGTGAACTGATTTAGACTGTTACATCCTACCCAGTTAAATGTTCTGTTCACCACGAATTGTATCAGCAAGAGCACTGTAATGAAATAAAAAGAAAAAAGTAAATCCTTAAAGCTGGAAAAGAAATCCCGTATTTTCCAGGAGCTTGAGCTTGAGACCACTGACCAAACTGCTTAATCTTCAGCTGAGAGGTGGAAAGATACAGCCTATCCTTTTCATTCCTATTAGAGTCCCTATCTTGCTATTTGGCAATTTCTAATTATTTTTGTACATTTAGTCAGGGTCTATGGCACCTAGTGCAGCTGTCTTCTCTCAGGCTAAGAAGTGAAGCAGAATAACTCTACTCCTGGCAAGTAAGTTGTTATCCCAGTAAATCATTCTCAGTCCCTGTGAGTGTGGGATGCATTGGCAAAGATTCAAGATGCTTCAAGACTCATTTTCAGCAAATAATTTATTGATTTATTTAATTAATTAAAACTTCTCAACTCCAGAAAAACTTTAGAACACTAGGAAAAAAAAAAAAAAGGGCCACATCCATCCTATCCATCCTTGTATCCATCCTTGTGGAAGACTTTGAGCCACTTTTACAGAAACAGAGATTGGGTCTGAATGGAAATGTTTAAGGAAGTACTTTGAACATTATTTACAAAGCTTTCACTTAAAAGATGTGTTGATATTTTCTAGCTTAGTTACAGCTTATCACCTATCTTTGTTCTTCCAGGCTTTTAAGACCAAAGATGACTATATTGTGGTGGGAGCTGGAAATGATCAGCAGTTCGTCACTGTGTGCAAGGTAACGATGTGTTAGGAGACAGCACAGAAATATGTAATAGTTTCCATTCTGACTAGAAAAGTAATTGCTGATTACTGCTTAATTCCCCCTTTTATTTTTCTTTTTCTGAAAATAAGGAGCAAGTATAAATTCTAACCCTGGGGTTCTGGCTGGTACTTTTAAGGGGACTGGTGCAGGTTCTGTGCTTTGCCTCTGGATTCACAACACCCCAATTCCCAAACTTGTGGCTGCTGAACCCCTTTTTGAAGTCTGTGCAGCTGTACAGCTAATGAGCTAAGAAATGAACAAGCTAACCACCTTCCAGTTCTGCAATGGTGAATGTCACAGAAGCCACACTGGTTCCTTTTTCAGGAAGAAATGTGACACTCTTTCTCTGCAAAATACATGGTGGGCACAGCTAGTAACAAAGCAAGGCAAGGGGATGGACGCCTCTTGTGCTGCTTTAATCAGCAGCTGACTGCATTGTGCTTTCAAACACTAGTATGTGCTGGTCTGTGCTCAGAGGAACTTCCAGAAGTCTTAGAAAATAATTATTGCAGGGCTGTGGGCTGCCTTTGGAGTGGTGCAGAGGTACAGCGTTGAAGAACGTATCTTCAAACAGGACTGTTGTGCTCAAAATCTGGTATCGTCATTATTTTGAACTGAAGGAACGTGATGCTGGCAATTCTGTTTTCACAGAGGGTAGCTTGGAAAGTTGTAAAGTAGTTTGGGATTTTTCACATACTCTTTTCCTGTTGTTTTAATACCTGGGATTTCTTTTCCTTGGACAGTGAAAACATTTTAAAAGAGAACGAGTGACTGCAGGGAAAAAGTAGTTCTAAATAACTTGGATATTTAAGCTAAATTAATCAGGAAGCTGAGCATTATTTTCCTCCATTTGTTCATGTCAGACACGTTACTTTTCCATGGATGTTCACAATAACTGTAATATGTAGTAAGAATCCTGTTGTGATTCTCTCTTAGTATGGTTTGGGGTACATATCTCCACTGTGCTATCTGGAGGAGTCTGGTTTCGCTGGCTTGAATCAGCACTCTCAATAAGTCACAAGTTAACCTCCTCAAAGTTTGCTCAGTGGGATTACTTCATACAAGTGTCCAACCACTACAGTGTGGTCATTAACTTAATGTGAATGAAGACTAATGACTAAATAAGTGTCTACCTGACAGAAATCAGTTTTGTCAAAGGATCATTGTCTCAAGAAAGGAATTTTTTCCAGAAAGTCCCAGGACATAGCTTTCTCACCTGAATTGAAGAACTACCTACCAAACGCTGGTGATCCTGCCATCCTTCAGTATGGTAGAGCTGAAGATCTGGCTCAGTAGGTTCTGACACCCACGGTGTCATCTAGAAGGCACTCAAAATTCAGACCGTGGATTTGCCTTACTTTAGGGTACAGCTGAGAGACTTATGGTGTGACTTGTTGCTACATACTCCATCTGTAAACAGTAAGGATTGCATGGTATCTTAGAAGACAAGGCAATGTTTCTACAATTTGTGTTACCTCTGAATCTGTAGCACTAAACTTAAGGGACGATAATATTGGCCCTAGTCTGCAGACTGGTGGATTTTTGTTTCACCCTTATAAAGGTGTTCTGGTATTTCTAGAATTGAAAGTAGGAGGTACAGAACATGGAAAAATTATGATTGCTTTCATTTCAAAGCGATTAAAAAACCAAAATAGTTCTAGTTTTGAAGAATGCTTAGATTCTTCTATGAACTGGTTATCATACTGGGTTTTAAAAAGAACAGTTACTGTAGGTTAGTTACATTGCCCAGAAGTGGAGTGATGTGGCAGTCAGTGAAATGCTGTGAAACCTATCAGAGATATGCTCTGTGCTAAGTCAAAGGTGATTTGGAACTTAAAACACCACGAAAGGGGAGAGCCAATAAAGGAAGAGGATTTTATTGCAAGAAGGCCCACAACACCCTGGTGAACTTTTAGTTAATACAGATACCACTAATTCAAAGATTGGCACTGCTATTAGAGAATCTTTCTGAGGTGAGCTGGTGCTAAAAATACAGGCTGTGCAGAAGCTGTTGCTCTGAAGACACATACTCTAGAGATGTAACAGCTGGCTCAAGCTGCAAACAATTGCAAACATTCTGCTTTAACCATATCTTTTCAGGCAAGTAGAGGGAAAAAAAATGGAAAAATTTACTGTGGTATTTTCAAAATTGATGACACCTGACTGTAGCTTGTTTGGGGAGCTGGATAATTGCTGAAGAACTTTGTAACACTGCTAGCTGAAGTGTATTTCATAGTGGTCAAGTGTTAAGGAAGCACATCCTGATGTGTGGCTGCTCTGGTATGAAGAAGAATGCTGAGCAAGAATCTTCAGAAGACTGTACAGTGTACAGTGCAAACAGGTTTGCTACCGTTGGGGGACAAAACACGGAAAGTCTAAACTCTGAAGCTTAGAGCTTGAAGGGTGCCTAGAAATGGAGAGCAGCAGTTTCATACCAAGTGGTCACAGGAAAATAAAGAAAATAACACTGGCAGCGTGATGCAGAAAGATGAATGGCACAGTAATGAATAACTTCTCAAATGTGCATTTGTTAGTCACAAAATAATTGAGAAGAACATATATAGACACGCATCTTTACAACAGATGGACATTAAGTTAAAGCTGAAGTCAGTAACATTAATTAAAACAGTAGAGTGAGCAGCTCCATATGATCATTTTTTCATATAACTCATCAAATGGAACCATAGTTTTCCGGTTAATTTGGGGTTTTAAGCTCTCATAAATAAGTATTCACTATCAGTTATTTTGAACAATGTTGCATGATTTTTTTTTCTTTCTCTGAAGCAGTGATTTGTTAACTTCAAAATAGCAGTATTAAAAAAAAAAAAGGGATAATTTTAAAGGGGTACCAATATTACTGATAAACATGCAGATAGAAAAAGAACATTGGGGAAGAATAAGTACACCAGTACAGACTGGGAGGTGATCTGCTGGAGAGCAGCCCTGTGGAGAAGGATTTGGGAGTCCTGGTAGAC
>JANIJG010016862.1:28114-52507 GCA_024611175.1 Megaceryle torquata
CTGCGTTCCTGTGTGACCTGTGCTAGATTGTGTGATCCTGCTGTGGCAGGGGGGTTGGACTCAAAGATCTCCAAGGTGCCTTCTAACCCCTAACACCTTGTGATACCTGTGATTCTCTAAAGCTAAATTATTATATGTTGTGATTTTCATAAAGCAGATTGTATCAGCTTAGAAGGAAAGGAAAATATGCTGTGAATTAAGTGTTCATGAGTTGAAAAATTGATATTTTATGTTACCTTGCAGATAAAAATCTTCAGAAAAGTTATGAAATATGGTAATTGTTCTAATATAAAGTACTGAAGCCTTGGTTTCCATACTTATTGTCACTCTAGGTGACAACTACATCAAAGGTGACTGTTTTGAGTATCTCTAAATATCTGTTGGAGGAATACCTGTTTTGCTGATGGTTTTATGTCATCAACAGCTATTCACCTGGAAGGGAAGCCGTAGCCTTATTCACTCCAGCAATGTGAGGAGTGAATAGTGAAATGATAGGGGCCTTGTTCTGAGCCAATCTTAGAGGAATTAGCAGAATTTTAGGTTTGAGGCAAATTTCAGAGAGATTAACACCAATTCATGTATCACTTGCGTGTGGTAGTACATAGACATATGAATTCAAGGAGCAACTGAACATGTTAAAAAACCAAAAATCCACTGAGGATCATTAAATATGTAGAAAATGGCTTCAACTCAGAAATGCCCTAATATAAACATGGCTGGAGTCTGGATCAATATAAAGCTACTGGCCCTGTCCATCACAGAATGATTTGGGTTGGAAGGGACCTTATAGATGATCTAATTCCAAGCCCCCTGCCATGGGCAAGGGCACATTCTACTAGAGCAGGTTGCTCAAAGCCCCATCCAACCTGGCCTTGAACACATCCAGGGAGGGGGCATCCACAGCTTCCCTAAGCAAACTGCTCCAGTGTCTCAGCACTGTTCTTAAGCTCTAAACATCAGGACTCAGCCACAGGCAGAGGTAGGATGGTGGGCTAGAGGGACTACAGCTTTGAGGCAGTACTGTTTTGTTGTAAGCCATCTTGGAAATGTCCCTGTAGAAAAAATGTAGCATGTTTAGAATGATTAGAGGACACATCATAAGAAAAATTGATTTGGAGTCTGTGTTACTGACTAAAAATATGTGAAAAATATGTGACAGTCTCTTTCTTTGTAAGCCTCTATTCTGCCTTCCTCTGTAGCTGTTATTGGGATAGTCTTTATTAAATTTGGAAAGCATAACTCATTCTGTTTATTTGTATCATATAAATACACTGTGGCATAAATAGATAAATTATATAGTAAGTATTGATTGTCCATATAGATATTCTGTCTTATAAATGCCTCTACAAAATTCTGATAGTCATTCTCCACATTTAATTCCCTTCACAGTGTCTTCGCATGATGGTTACATTTTTAATGTTATAGGTGGGAGTTACATATAGAAGATATATTTCTCCTTTCTTAGAGGTTATACCACCAATTTTCTTTCTTAATTCTTTTGGAAGAACTCATAAAGAAAAATTATGGCATTTCAATAGAAAAACACCTTTTCTTTTTTTTTTTTTTTCCCTTTTTGACAGAAATTGCTGAAGTGGAAAGGCATATTCTTAGACATAGCTTTTCTCAGTCTAGCGTATGATGTAAAGTCATATTTCTTATTCTGTGACATATAACTTAGTGCAGGATAATCCCACAGATCTCTCCAACCTCTTGGTAATAACTTAAATTTTTTTCAGTGTTCTGCAGTAAGAATTTCTCCTCTCTTATGGTGAAAGCTACAATTATTTGGATCTTCAGTTTAATGTCTTGTTTATTCTTTACTTGTTATGTAACATTAACCAGGAGGCATTATGTTTCCTTAATTTCCTCACCTATTTTAAAAGATTAATGAGAAGTAGGGATTTTTGGAAAGCTATCTTAAATTGGTAATGAATTTCTTTAGTTATATAAATGACTCCTGCCAAGCACATTTCTTACGCACCTTTATTTTTACTTAGATCCTGAATTTGCCTGAAGTTAGTAAGGATTCCAGATACAAAACTAATACACTCAGAGTCCAGAACAGAAAAGAACTTATTGATATAATGTCAACCCGGTAAGTTAATTGAAAGGGAAGAAATTACATTTAATCTGTTAATTCAAATAGTCATATGTAAGCAGCTCTCACAATGTGAAAAGTTTACTCTTTTGAGATTCTTAATTACTTTTTAGAAAAAATATTGAGAACACTTACTGATGCTGAATATGCTACCTTTTTGCACACAGGCTGTAGTGTGGACTAGGAAGAAGCCAGACCACAGATTTAAGTTTTCAGAAACCATTTTAATTTACTTTTAACCATTAACTTTAATTTAGTGAAACAACTATTGCTTTCTGCTTTTTTCTGGATCGTTGTAACTCCTGGAAATGAAATGCTTGGAGCACTGTTTGCTTTTGCTGTGACTGTGTTTTTGAAGTTTTCAGTTCACTGAGAATTGCTGTAGCCAAGGGAGTTCCAGTTGACACAAGTCCTTCAGTGCTGGTTCTGTACTATGCTACTCTGTGCCCCAGATTCCCCCTAGGCTGATCCTTTTGAAATCAAAAGGATATGTGCTTAGTATTCTATGTGGGAATCATCCTATTAAATACTTTAATTAAAAATTATTTAAGAGGAAGATCAGGAACCTTTTATTTGAGAGATTGATTAAATAATAATAATAAAAAAGCTTAGTTATCTTCCTCATTCTGTTTAAGAAGGCCTTATTTCTGTGGAGTACTCTTCTGTTTAATGGAGAGGATGATAAATTTATATAACATAAGAAAGCCACTGTCTGTGCAAAGCTACCCAAAGGTGGCTTCAGCAACACTTTTTGTTTTGGGGGACGAGCAGAAGATCTACTGTCGTCAGTGATTCAAGAAAAGTCACAGTATTGTTTTGACAAGTTGGCCTGTATAGTCTTTGTCAGCAAATGTGTAACAATTATAATTCTGGCTTTTTTTTTTTTAAATCTTTTTTTTAAATCTTTTTTTTTGGTGGTTGTTGTTGTTTTTTTTTTAGAACAGATGCCTCCCCTTTTCATTCCATCTGAGAAAAGAGTTTCAGTAGCACAACCCTCCCTGTCCTATCAACCCCACACATACTTTTGGATATTGAGAACCAGAATCACTTTGCATTAAAAACTGTAGAGAGAGGGATTTTGCCAATTCCTGTTGCATTTGCATTTTTGTCTCTCTTACCTGTCCATTTCCAGGTGTCCTGCTCCTGATGAAATACTGAAGCATCAGGTGACTTTTCATTTTCAAATAATTATGGTACAGCTGTTCATGACGAGCTTTTAGAGCTCATCTTTTACTTTCCTTCCTGTAACAAATGTATTGTGATGGCACAGATGAATCCACTTTTCCTGTAGGTTTTAAGGGAATAGTTGTCTTTTGATCTGATTTTGAGCTCTTATATTCTTGACACTTAAATCTTAGTTTCAAAGTTGGTTCCTGTTGACTTATTACTTGGAGTTAATTTCATTTAATATGGCATTTATCTGTTGTACTCTGGTACCTTATGAGAATCCTGTTTTGCCATCCACAGATCAATTACTTAATAGCCTGTTGCTCTTGCTTAATTTTGAATTATTGTTTTTTTATGGGCAATACCTGAATAAGAAAAAGTTCAAGGAACAGTTCTTTGACTGAATTGCCGTAACTCTAATTTGGTTTTATATCTGTAGCTATTAGTTCATCAGATTACCTCATTGCTGTTTCAATTACTGCTTTATGTCTTTTTTTGTCAGAGTTTATGGTCTGTTTTATTAGCATCATTTAGGCTGAATTTCTGTGTAATTTATATGCAAGTATGTGACTGTATACACAGTTTTGGAGTAGACATTTCCAATAGTAATCTATAATGTCACGTTATTGTGAATTCATCTGGCTTTCGGTACACTGACTGTAGCAAACACCTTTGGAATTCTAATGGAGGTCAAATTTGTTTCCATACACATTCCATGGTAACTTTGTTTTTATTCACTAATGCACATTTGTTTGCAAAATTGTATGTGGCTCATTTTTGAAGTTACTTAGAGAATTAAATGGATAGTTTCTCAGTGTTGAAAAATGTAAGCCCTTGAGAAATGAAGGGAAATGACAAAATAATAATGTCAGAATTTCACTGAAAAATACCTTAATTAAATCACTGATTGCTTGTTAGTATTGCTGCTTCCAGCACATGGAAAATACAAAGCTAAGGTGCATTAGCTAGAAATAAACACTGGCAGACCCTCCCATCCACTGACATATATGTACACTGCTAGCCACCTCAAAATGAGTATTTGGAGATAGGAGCTTGCACAGCTCAGAAGAAAATTGTGATTTTTTTCAACACAGGTTCTACTAGTCACTTTTATTGAGATGAGCCCTTCCTTTGTGTGGTGGAAGGCAAAAAGGAACATGAAAGTTCTTTAAGGATTTAGTCAGGCCATTCATCCGTGTCTCCTTTAGAGGCTGTGCCAGGCACGTTGCATACAACTTGAGGCAAAGCAGCTTTTTTCCAGTGATGTTGTGATGGAAAAGGCAGCAAATGTGTTTGGTGTCCCAGGCTGAGCACTAAAAAGCAGGTAGAAAATTGTATCTATGTAGAGGAATCTGATGATTCCTAAATGTTCTTTCTCTTTTGTACATGCTTGGAAATGTAAATGGGAATCATAGTCCTGTTGTGGTATCACTGAGAGTGTTGCTGCTGATAAAGCCAGTGAAAAGATTCACGGATATGTTCCATGTCTCAGCATCTCAACAGTGATTACAGTGACTAGAAGCATGAGAAGAAACATATAGTTGTGTTTCCTTCCCTTTCTCCTAACCTCTTCTGCTGCCATTTGCAGTTTAACCATCCTTTCTGTTCCACTAAGCCATTGATATTTCAAGCACCATTTGCATGACAGGTACTTGCAGGTACCCTTGCATATATCACTGCTGTTGCACAGTAGGTATATGCATACTTTTTTTTCACGAGCTATTGACGCTGTTATAATCTTACTGAACTGAGGTGCCACCAGAGCCTAGAGTAGGCTTCCATTGACCTGTCTAACCTGTCTCCTTCCTTCTATCTCTTTTAAACTGTTTCCAGAAGTGTGACATACCTTTACTTTTCCTATTTTTCTAAATTTAAAAAATGGAATAACTACAATCCACGTCTAACTTCCAAGCACCTAATAAGTGCAGGAAGGATTCTTAACCTCCTCCTAAGGAAAAGGATTTCCATGGTTTTATTTAGGAATAGGCGGAGAGATGTTCAGACATACTCAGAGGGTTAGGAACTCCCTGAAGTCTTGAGCGTTTAATTTGCTGCATGTGTGGAGCTGAAACTTTTAAAAACATCTAAACTCTGAATACCAAGAAGAGAGCTGATGCCTTTAATTTGCTAGGGTAAATGTTAAGCAATTGAGACTCTTTGGCCTCAGTTTTATTCTAGATGTCTGCACAAAGGAATCATTGGTACAATTGGTCAATGTTAAGGAATGCTTTTTTCTTTTAAAAAAGGCTGTATCTTGGGAATTCTTGACTCAAATGACCTCTAATTTAGATCAATAATTCTACTCACCACCTGCAGTAACGGTGCCATATTTCAAGGCACTTAGATAAGCATGGGGATTATACAGCACTTAGAAGAAACTGACCTTTTAAACACAAGACTTTTCAGAAAGGTGTGAAATGACCTATTCATCACAGTTGGATGTCCTGAGCTGAGCGAGAATACAACATGGGGATGAAAATGGCTTGAGACATAAATGTAGCTTGAAAGACCAGCTCTCAGAGGTGTGAATTGCTCCAGTCATTTCAGGAAGAATTTTCTCATCCTCTCCCTTTCCTGGCAGAAATGAAGAGTGAAGCACATCTGTCCTTAGCTCTTCACCCCAGCTTGCTGTCTGCTTACAACATCTCAACTCCCTCTGTAGGGTAAACATGAAAAAGAAGGGGAGAGCGGGTAGAAGAGGAAATATTCACATAACCACAGAGACCGTCTGATCTTGGTAAAAGGGACTGGAACGTAGAACACACACTCTGGAGTGGTGTGCTGCTTCTGAGAGACCCAGCTCTCACACTGGGGGGGAAGTGAGTACAGTGCTGGGTCACCACTGGGTCATAGAATATTCACAGGAAAGATGAATATAGGCCCAGGGGGTATTTGGTACTTGCTCTGCTACTGGTGGTGGTGTCATCCCTTTTCCATCTCTGGTGGTCTTCCTGCTATACTCTATTTTACCTGTCCCTGTCATCTTCCTCCACTTCCTAGGGCTCCCTCAGCTTTTTATTTCCTCTTTCTCCTACTGCTGACATTTTGCACATCTACTATGTTTGCTTTACAAAAGTGGAAGTTTTGGTGCCTTCTGTATCTTCCTCTTTATTTAGGTTACATTTTCCCCAAATGACAACAAAGCAGAATTCTGATGAAAGCAAATTGCTTCTGAATGCCTTCCTTTCTCACTTGTGTGTGCCAATAGTCAAGTTTAAAATGACCCTACCTGGGTGGAGGTCAGGTTCAATGGCTACTACAGAGGCCCCCGAGACTCCCAGCTCATGTGAGAACTGACAGACTACAGAGCACTCTGGTTTTTTATGTTTCCAGAGGAAACCTCTGGTTTGTGAGTTAGATGTACATCTATCCAAGAGAACCAAGTTTTAATTGTTGCTCTGTTCCCTACCCCCTACCTTCCTACCACTTTTACCTTTGCTTCCTCTGGAACAATATAGTGTCAGGCACAACGTGGATTATTTTGTATATATACATAGATATGCGTATATATGCATACAAATGTCAGGACGTGCATATGTAGTGTGCATGTGAAATTTGAGATGCATCTGTGCAAAAGCTGGTATAATAACAGTTTTAAGAGAAGCTGCTTTGAGGAAGGGAGCTTAATCTGTTGACCTCCTTCTTCAAATTGCTCTAGAAGTTGAATGCTAATCCTACCCAGCACCTTAGTAATGTAGACACATTTTAAGACAGTGCAGCTAAATATGGACTCCAGGCTACTTTGGGAAATTAACCTCTAAATGGAACAGAGTGTATGGGGTGGTGCGAGTGCAAGGGGAAGGGGAATAGCAGCCAAGCCCTCAGCCTTTAATGTGAAGCAGCTCACATAGCGAAGAACATATAAATTCATCGTGATTGGTGCTCCTGCAGCTATAGCAAAATTATTGTAGACTTAAAATCAGAAGTGTTAGGGCTGGAAGCAATTCAGAGTGGAACTTCTATTCCTAGCACTTAAATTTTAAAGCCCTTTTTCTTGACTCTGCACCACAGCTGCATGTTGTGTATGTAAGTGTGAGGGGAACAGGAATGAGCAGGAAGGAAGCACAGAGGAACCTGATCCTCAGTTAATGAGATCGTTGTTAAATTGTTTCCACCTAGTAACAGAAGAGGAGGGCATCTGAAGGGGAAAGTGTATTGTAAAATGTTTTAATTTGTCTGATGAGGAGCACTGTTAAATTCACAGTTGTTGAGAGACACACACCCAGCCTCTGTAAATCTCCTTCAACCCCATCATTTCTTTCTGTAAACCAAGAGCCTTGCAGGCTGAAGTCACTGTTGATGACATTACAGGAACAAGCATCTTGTTTACTGCTTCATCAAGACAGGTATCTGAAGATTGAAAGACAATTGACTTCAATGTGGCACAGCTGGTAAAGTGGAAGTAATTTCCTCAGTCATCTTCCTCACCAACAGCATATAGATGGTTGAGCTGTGTCTCACCATGTAATAAACCTCTAAGCATTTTCATACATGTGTGAAGTTCAAGATCCTTCGTGAAAAGGTACTGGCTGTCTCCTTTTTTTTGGGTTCCCCCCCCCCATCCCCCGTTGAAATACATTGCTGGCTACAAGGCTGCTGAGATCTTTTTATTGATTTTTGAATGAGCTTTTTGACCTGATCCTTGTTAGCTCTTTATTCTTCTTCATTACTTAAAAGAACAACAACAAAATCAATATAGCTTTCTGTTATTCTCAATAGGCTTTTACTGATATATGTTTACCTAGCTGATTTTCAGTGAATTTGCAATTCCTTTGTCATAGCTGTAGAAGTTACAGTCCTTTTGCTTACTAGAGAAAGGCTTGGGAAATAGAGTACACTTAATAGAGTACACTTAAAACGTGCATGGTCTAATGTTATCTGAATTTAAAAAAAAAAAAAAAAATTAGTTCTGGAACATGCCAGACTTTAATACTGGGGAGTTATAAGAAACTCATTTTACAATATGAGCATGTTTTCCTCTCTGATGCTATTCCTAAAAAACAATATCTGGTTTTAAACAGCATGCAAAAGTTCAAAAAGGAACATGAAGCTCCATTCACCTCTAGTGCAAATTCTGCACATGAAGGTGAAGGTTTATTAACAGTTCTAGTAAATTGGTAACAATATCTATAGTATACAGAAATTTAAACCAAGTTTCATGGTGGAGTTGTGGTACCTACAAATATCTGCACTGTAGGTAGCTGCCACTTGCCGTTTACTACGTGTGACATCTCTTATAGTAGTTGATGTATCCGTCAGCAAAACATGTCAACACAGTCGTGTTAATCCTAAAGATTTTAAAAGTCTGTTGTGCTTTGCTGAGTGATTAATTGTTAACCAGGAGGTTGCTTACAGACTATTGAGTAAATACCCTAGTATTAATTTTGAAAACTCTAATTGTATATTTACTGCACGCTAAGGGATAATGATCCATTATCTGAATTTTTAAAATATTTTTTCTATGGCTTTTATTTTTTATAGTGTCTTCCCTAGATGCTACTGTAGGAAACTGTACAAATTATTTTATTGAGTTAACTACCATTAAAGAGATGACTGGTAGTGAAGAAAATAATATTGTAGATACTTGAAAGTAAATAGACGGTTGATAGAACAAACTAATGTGAAAGCCATAATGGAAACTTGGGTTGTGCTAGAAAACACAAGAATGCTATTGTGAACTTCAGCAAGAACAGAGAAGGTTTTTGTGATTGACTGCATGTAAAAAGCTCTTACTGATCTTAGATGTTGCTGTTCTGTCTGCATTTGGTAGGTGTCCAAATTACTTCTCTAAATTAATTGCCGTTAGCTTCCTATAGAAAAGAGCAGTATTTTGCTTCAGTAGTTCTTCTAAACTTACTTTGTGTGGAATTGGATGGTTTTGTCTATTAGAGAAACATGGATGCCCTTCCACATAGGATGTAGCAATGTTTGAAGGTTTCCCAGAAAGCATGGAAAATGGGATATGTGCAAAGAATGCACACAATGTGGAATTGTTCATGCTTTAGAAGTCTTTATTTCATTAAAAGACATAATATTTTCTAAAATAGAAACAAACTTTAGATTAATAAATAACAGGATGAGATGCTTAGTACATTTTAATAGAACTCGGGTATGTTTCTCACTCATTAAATTAAAACCATTTCATCCAACTTGTACAAGTCAAGCAGACACTCTTTGGCAATTAATGATCCATTTTCCCTTTTTACAATTAGAATTTGTTAGAAAGCAGAAGGGGGTTTAGGTCTTGCTTTTTAAGAAGCAAAACTACACTTTTGGTTTGTGTAAGGAAATAAAGTATAAGCTCTCCTTATGCAATATTTAATTTTTAGACTTCTTGAGGCTATTTCTTATATTGTGCTATAACTTTTTTTTATTAATTTACTGAATGTATATTTTAAATTTAGAGTTGTTCATTTAATGGCACCTGATAGATTTATGAATTAAGGGGAAAATATGTCTAGTTTGATTTCTTCTCATAAAATAACATTTCAGTTAGTTCATCTCATGCTACACTTTCTATTTTTATGATATTTTTAAGTATGAAATATCTTTCATGTTAAATGTTTCAGAATCTGATGCCTCCTTTCTATGAGTGCTATGTAATTCAGTGCAGAGGAGTCTTTGACCACTGCTCAAAATGCATATAAGACATCATGGAGACCACTACCTCTTTTAATGAAGTGACCCTTAGTAGAGGCTTTGCAGGAAATGTCCTAGCAATGTGTTGGTGGTGGTTTTGTTTTTGTTTTTGTTTTTTTTTTCCATTGGGTTATTTATCCTTTTTTCATAGGTGTTTTCTGAAAGAGCCTACATTCAAGTGTCATACCACAGACTAGTACAGTAAAAAGTACATCCTTTTCAACTTTCAAAATCCCGATAATAATTGCAGAATGCTAAGCTGTAGATTTAAAATGATTCTACAAATAAATAATAGATAAATTAAATTGCATTTATGTGATAATATCTATAGCAGATAGAACATCTTAGAGGGAAAGGGACTCAACTGGAAGTATATGAAGCTGTAGCAGGAATTGCATGGTTGTGCTCTCCTGGAGTCAATGAGTATAAAAAATATTTTTTTCCCACTGAAAGAGAGCAGATGACATGGTAAGGTTTTTTTCAGTTGAGAAAATAAAATTAATATATTAAGTAGGATATTTATAAAAACCAATATCAAAACATAGAAAATTTTTTAAAAACAAGTATTAAGAGGAAAAAGATTGACCAGGCCTTGTCAATTCCTCCTGATAGAGATTTTTTATTTCAGGAGAGCTTTTCAATCTTTTACTTCTCTTGGAAGTTTTTGTTGAAAGTCTTTACTTGATATTTTGGAGCGTGATATGGATTGATACCTGGCAACCTAAACATCAGCTCTTTGCTTTATGGAAGTCTTATAGTATTTATTTGTGTAAGTGCTATTAAAAGTTATATTTAGATGGAGGGAATGATACATAGAGGTTAGAAAAAAAGATTAAAAATTCAGTTTGTGCAGGTGACATCAGAGAAGTAAACCTGGGCATTTTTTATCCATGTCTTATCTTTTATCAGACTTTGAAACAGTATTTCTCCCTCTACGCTGTACTCAAGATATTTGAATGTATAAACCACAACTGAATGAACCAAATAGTTGTATGATGTTGCTCTCAAAATCTGAATAATAGAGCTTTATTGGTAGTGGTGATGTTCTGTTCCATTTTTAAATAGTTTGCTTAACAATATGCTCTCAACAGCCTCATTTTACCACAAATAAAGGAAGCTATTCTACATCAGATTTAGGTCAAGAGTTTCAATTTCAAGAGAAAATGCTTTGTGTCTCCTTTGAGGGTGATAGAATGCGGGATTCTTCATCTTTGACTGAGTTTAAAGCTTTTAGGAATTCTCTCAAACCACCAATAAATAAACTCATAAGTAAGACTAAGACAATTGTTAGGTCTATTCAAAGCAAGTCTTGTTTTAAAACAGAACATCCCTTGTTTTCTACAAAGTTGTGGCAATTCTTTTTTTCTCCTGTCTGCTACGTAGGAAGGAAAATTCTAAGCAGAAGCTAAGATTTCAGAAGTTCAAGTTTACCAAACATGCTTTCCACTGTATTTTGAGTCACTCATGATATTACTGCAGAAGAATGTATGTATCAAAAATTATTTAGATATACCATGACATCAGGAAGTAGCATGCCAATTATGCAGACATAGACAATTGACACCTCCATTGAAAAGACTTCTTTTTCAGACTATTCTTTAAATCCCAAACTTGTTTGACTTTTTTTAAACTCAAGAGGATATCTATAAACTCTTTCTTAAAAAGAAGTGCAAGGAACATATCATAGCAGGGTTACTCACTGCTAATAGATCAAGGGAATGATGATCCAAATATTAAGAATGACAGTAATTTCTTAGTGGTGGTCTTCAGCACCATGGTTATGATGCTGAGTGCAGCAGTCCTCTTACAGATGTGCAGTCTTTTGTTAGAAATGAGATGGTAGCAGAGGTTGAGGTGTTAGAAAAAAGTAGTAGCTGAAAAAAGCTTTTAATTTATAAAAAGGGAGTTAGTGGGACATGAATTATGAAGAATCTCAGGAGGGAAGTGTCTCAGTTGCTAGCAGAGAACAGCACAGTTTGTATAAATAGCATTAATAAGTGTTTTGAGTGAAACATGTTTCACTGTGCAGTAGTTTGAGCCCCAAACCTTAGCAATAGAAGGCTACAAATAACATGAATGTACGGATTATGAGAATTGTTGTCAATAGAGAGTAGATAAAAATCATGCTTTCCTAATGGCTACAGTTGCTGAGGAAGGAAGGTTATCTACCTATCTATAGTTACCTTTTTTCCATGGTTTCCTGTAATGTACCTGGTTCTAGATATGATCAGCAATAGGGTTCTAAATTAGATAGACCCTAGATGTGTCCAAGAGTGGCATTATCTTTATGGTTGACTACATCTTTACTGTGAAATAACTGTGAATATTCAATAAAGTGTACAATTGAACAGGGCAATAATCTTACATCTGTTTTCTTTAGAAGCTGTGCTTTGTTATGCTTCATTTCTTCAGAAGTGGTGCTTCATTTTGTAATACGTTTTGCATGTTTAAAGCCTGTTATTCTGATTTTTCTGTTTTATTATTCCTTCCATTTCTACTAGTATTATTTGTTAACTTCACCTATATTCAGCAGGAGGAAAGCTTCTGTTTCTGAGGAAGAGCAGTGTAAAACTTGTGAATTTTCCTATTTATTTAGAGTGCAAAATGCTTTGGGTATCAGGATTTGTTCCCTCAAAGCTTGGGGAGGTTGTTTCTGCACAGGAAGAAGCCAGTAACTGTGAAGCTTGGATCTATACCTATATACTTAATATAACTGTAACTTGTCACCATCACAAGCTTTTTTTTCTTTAGTCTAAAAGTAGCTTGAAATAATTTGCTGCCAATCTCCGCATATCTCTAAAAAGAAGTTTACAAAGTTTGACTTTGTACCAGTCTAGGGGGTTTTGTGCTTTTGGACTTTGTCTCTATTAACTTTCTGTCAGAAACTCGGAAGGTTGTGGGTTTGGTTTTTGTTGTGGGCTGTTTGTGGGTGGTTTCACATAATAGCATGCTAGAAGTAAAGCTGAATGTCACTGGCCTTGCTTGTGATAACATTTAGGGAACTCTGAACTGGTGAGCTGATGAATGCCAGTAATTAAATGTCCCTCATCAAAGTTTCTATTAATTTCCATCAGGTCTTTAAATCATGCCTAGTTTCTTTTCAGTGTCATATGTATTGTGAAGTAGATCTTTTGAATAATCTGGTAGATCTCTGTGGTATTTACTTTTGTGAGATTTAAGATACATCTCCAGAGAAGTTCACCTTTGATTCAGAATCCCAAGTTGCTGCAGAATATGCAATCACTCGGTGACTGGGTATTACTTCAAGAGTATGTTTTCTTCATGTGTGTAACTCCTCTAGGCAGACAAGGCAAGAAAAAATATCTAGCAGAGGAGGGGAAATAGTGCTACCACTTATGGAAGTGAATGCTTATAAGGAAATAAACTGAGGGGTTTTTAATGTGATACAAGGACAGGGAGCTCTGTGTTCACCAGCATAGGCATAGTGTATATACACTGAACCAGATGTGCTTAGGATAGGTTATGTAATCATACAACAAATAAATATGTAATCAGTGTTATCTGACCAAAAAATGTGGCTGTTAATCCTGCCGTATGTTTTGGATGTAAGGGAGGAAAAACACTGGTGCTTTACATCAGCTTTTAGTCAGCAGTGTCATATGTTAGACTTGTACCCACATCATAACTATCTTTTTGTTGTTAAGTATGTACATGAAAGAAAACAAATGTAAAGCACATTAGTGTAATTAAGGGCTGGAGGAAACCCATTGATCCTTATTTGAAACTGTTGATACATTTAGCTTTGCATCATTGCTGGATGATCAGATAGAAATAGGAATCAGTTCAGCTCTGTCTTTGGGTTTTGCATTTCTGAAGAACACGTGTAGTACATTTTCATTATGTTATTCACTGCATGGGAAGAAATCAATGGGGAAGAGTATGGAAACCGGGGGGGGGAAGACATGCTCTATGCTTTCAGAATCTGAAAGCACAGAGTTGAAGCCACATGCTTCTTATTTGCTCCTAGGTTTTCAGAAAAAGCAACGATTGAATGGTTGCAGCTCTTTGAAGGTAGTGGAGTTCCATATGGCCCAATCAACAATATGCAGCAAGTATTCTCGGATCCTCAGGTTGGTTCTTACCAAGTCTTTTCTATACATTATTCCATGCGTTTTACAAATGCTGAGTGGTGATCACTTTTCCTGCCACTCAGACCTGATTTCAGCTACTTTAAAATGGGACTTGAGAGTTATATGTTGCTTTGAGTTTAAGGCAATAGTATGGCAGAAAAAGAATTAAATACAAATCCTTAAAAGAATTATATGCTTGGGAACACAGATTTTGCCATAATACATTAAACTGTATGTATTCTGTGTCTTTAATGGAGTCTGTGTCTCAAAAATGGCTGGTAAAACAGGGAAAGAAACAGCAATTTATTATTTAATTGCATTTTGTCAGATAAATATGCAGAAAAGTACCTTTCTTGCTGTTCACAAGCAACCAAAATGCTGTATGGAGTATGGATAACCACAATCTATACTGTTTGAAAAAAAAAAAAGAAGGGGGGGAACTTTCTAATTGGAAACAGAAAATTAAAGCAGAAATGTTATATGCAGAAAAATTTTAACCTTTTTTTGTCCTTGTGGTTTCCCTGGTTGAGGATGTTTCAGCTTTTTATATATTTATTTACAATTTTAAGTCTTTCACTGAATTGCATCTAAAATTAATTATAAACAATATTATTACTTTTGCGTATCTGTAGAGTTATGTTATATGCATACTCCGTGATCCCTCCCTTCCTTCTCACGCTCTGGTTTATGGTGGATTAAAGGGCCCAACACAAACCAAATTATACTGTCTTGAATAGTGTAACGGAGCATTTTATAGTTATGGCTGTCCTGTTGTGTGATGAATCTCCTTTTAATTAATTTCTAACAATGAGAGTAATCAGAAAAATGATTGACCATTGGGGGGACGCAAACAAGCAACAAACCAGCAGCCAGTTTTGTACGTGTCCATGGTTACTGTCAAGAGCTGTCTGTCAGATTTGTGAATATGTTTGTAGTCTTTGGGGAAAGAACAGGCAAAATGAGGCCTGTTATAAGGGAATATGTTTATAATAAATATGCTTCTTATAAATATGTTTATTGTACTTTTAGAGGTATATGACAATATTTGTTAGGCTACTGCAAGGAAAGAAGTTGTTTTTCTTACATAAATACACTCATTTTCCTTAAAATGATGTAGTACTGAGCTGTAAAGTCTGTATGGGCCAAATCTTTCACTTCATAACTTTAACAGGGATTAAGGATAGGCTTTGAAGAACATACAGCAAGAGTATTTTACTCGGAATGTGGTTGACTTGGCTGTACTTGGCACAACATTGGAAAAATATTCTTTGCCTCTTTTTTTTTTTATACTGTGAATTTTAAGAAGTCAGGTCCACTCTGAAAGAGACAGCTTTTTAAAACTTAATATGTTTTGGCATGGCCATTACCTCCCAAGCTGAAAAGAGCTTAGCTTGGTTACGTTGTTCTTGTTAGAATTTGCCTAAATATTTTATAAGTATAATAATAATTATTGTATATATAAAATTTATATTGTATATATTATTTATATGTATGGTTATTTCATAAAATGTATCACAATGATTTAGAGTCAGATACCACTATATTGTAGGTTTTTCAAAATATTTTCCCATAAAGGGGCATACTGATCTCTTTTTAATTGTTTTTCTCATTAAACATCTTAAAAACATTGTTCTTTGCACAACTGTCTCTGAAATAAGTGGCACTCAGACACTATGTTCCTGAAGCTACTGGAAATGTTGGTGTTTGTGGCGATGCTGCGTGTTACATGTTTGTTTTGTTCATGGTGCTGCTTTACTCCTTAAGCAATTTCTCATGGTTATTGCTCTGTCCGGGGCAGGGGGGGGGGAAGAAAAAAAGGCTGCAGTTCTTTCCCCTTCTTTCTTGAAATATGGAAAAGTGTTGACATTTTTAGGTATTGCTCTTATGGCAAGATACTTTACATCACTCATACAAAACTAATCCTGCCACTCCACATTTATGTATCTGAGAGACCCTCCAGCAGACCAGCAATTTGGAGAATAGCAGACTCAGCTTCTCAGGTAAGTTCTTCTTATTTTTATAGACATTTTTATTTTTATGGTGAAGACTTCACAGGTGGCTTCACTGTCCAAGTCACTTATCCATAGCTTGGCTTTAGAGGCTCAGGTACAGTTCAGGGAAAGCATTTCACCTTCACATTTCTTCTGAACTGTAGTTCTGGCTACCGTACCTTGCCCAGTCTCTCTCCTCCTGTTCATCATTTTGCTGCTCCACAGACAGCATGTGTCTGGGATAAACACACATGCTTGTGTACCACTTTGCTCTGACATAAGACAGTCTACATTTTTGGTTTCTGAAACCTCAAAAAGTGTGAGAGTGCTCAGAGAATGTCTAAGATTAGGGAACAAGTCTAGGAACATGTGAGAATCTGTAGTCTAGGAATCCTTTATGCTATGAAATCCCCGTTACAACACAGGAAAAATTAGCACCCACCAACAAGAAAATACTGTAATTGTAGAATGGTGGGGATTAGAGGGGACCTCTGGAGATGGTCCAACCCCCTGCCAGAGCAGGAACACCTAGGGCATGCCACACAGGAAGAGATCCAAGTGGTCTTGAAAGTCTCTGGAGAAGGAAACTCTGCAAACACCCTGGGAAGCCTGTTGCAGGCTTTGTCACCCTCACAGTGAAGTTTCTCCTCATGTTGAGGTGGAACTTCTTGTGTTTCAGCTTGCGACCATTACCTCTTGTACTATCACAGGGCACCACTGAAAAGAGACTGGCCCCTTCTACCTGACACCCACCCTTCAGATATTTGTAAACACTGATAAGATCCCCTCCCAGTCTCCTCCAGGCTAAAGGGATGCAGGGCTCTCAGCCTTTCCTCATAAGACAGATCATTATCAGCCCCATCATCATCTTTGTAGCTCTAATCACAACAAGAAGATACTGTAATCGCAGCAAGATTTTTCTGGTGTGTAAAGCTGAGCCCAGTTATTAAATATGAGAACTTTTTCATCATTCTTCATAGTGCTCCTATTATAATATAGTGGGTTTTTTTCAGTTTAGATCAGAAAACGCAGTTCTAGGAAAGATGTCACTTAGCTTGCATTTAATAACCTTACTTAATACTGTATAACAGCTTGTGAAATGAGTGTGTCATAATGCAGTAATCTGCTTTTCATATTCGTTTGCTTTCAACCATTGCAAAGGCTCCAGAAAAACATCAAACCCAATGATACTTCAATACAGACAAGCTATAATTTGCCTTTAATAGCGAATACTCCGGTTTTGCTACCCTCTTCCTTTTTGGGTGTTACCAGCAGATTTTGATCTAAACACAATTCAATTTTTTTTTTAACTTCACTTTACTGCCATTGTCTTCCCATTTGATCTATGGATTCTGTTATCCATACTACAACCACCATTTGTTAAGTGCAGTCTTGCACTGTTAGAGACCCAGACGTGCTGCATGGACATCAAAAATTGTCAAGTTTGAGGGCATAGGAAGGACAAGTAAAGGACATCACTGAAATGATCTAATGGAGCTTAATCAGTTAGAGGTGGGTTGTGCCTACAAATTGTATTTTAACTAAAAGATCCTCAGAACTCCTGAAGGCAAAGAGTGGTTTGTATAACTTCTATAAACTGAGAAAAACCAACGCATTTTTTGATCCCAGGACATTTTCTTAATATCATTAACAGTTTCAATCATACTCCAAGTGAGCTGCCAAAAAAAACATTACATTTTTTACTAAGTTGGAGTGCCAGGTGATACTGTTTTTTCCATGAATGAAGCGTCCACTTTTCCCACTGATTATAATCTTTTATTCATTTGTGAAGTTACAATGAATACCACAGGCATTTGTACTGCTAAGACAATCAGTCTGTGGATAGAAATATATGGGTGCTTGTGTATGTATGGATAAAAAGGCTGGGAGAGGAGCAGATTCACTAGTTAAAGGAACAATTTTCTTAAAAACAAGAGGGAGGAAAGAATGTAGACGTTCTTACAAACTCTTAAAATACAGTATAGACTATTTTAATGAAGCTTTTTATAGTCAAACTTCTTCAAGCTATTTTTTTAAAAATGTGTTCTTTTAACCAGGCCAAGATAGTACAAACATTAAAGGAATTCTTAAAACGTTTTAAAAACTTACTAGTGACCTCAGTATGGTCCCATTTAAGATACCCTGGGGACCATGTGTATGAAATACGATGTGGTTTGAGGTTTTCCAAACAAAACAAACTTAAAAGAGAATACCATTTTTAATAGAAACTACTCAAATTCTCCCAAAAGATAAAACACAACAAAAACAGGTACGCACTGTACTGCTGCTAAGTATGAAAGAACAAAGATTTTTGCCGGTTAAGTGAGGGGACTGAAGGTGTTATAGGTTTTTTTTTGTTTGTTTTGTTTTCTTTAAAACATTGCCCTCCTCTTTTTTGCAATATAATTTATTTCACCATTCTCATACCGTGTTATTACTTTTTAATTAAATCTCTAGCCTATATAAGAAGCAGCATACCCCAGAAATATTATGGGCAGTTTACTATATATATATATTTGTTGTTATCTGCTGTTTTACCAGATTAAATCCATTAATGTGGATGAATTTTACTATATGAATGTTGCCAACTGAAAATAAAAATGAGAGCCATGCAGTGGTACTTCCCGTCCCCCCCCAAAGCAGTTACAGTCACAGTCTTACCACACAAGTTGAGTACATCAGGTGTAAGACATCACCCTGATGCATCACTTCTGAGAAATATGGGGAGGGAAATATCGGAGCTGAAATATCGCAGCTGGCCACGATTTCAGCTCCTGCCAAACACCTGCAGACTCTAAAAGGATACCAAAACAAAACTCCACCCTGTGGCAAGAGGCCATCCCTTAACAGCCCTTCCCTGACTTTGCATCACTATAAAAATTAATTTAACATTTTTTACAGAAACCTTAGTCTTCCTGTCCCAGAAGGCCATTACAGTTCCTTTAGCCATTTCTCTGAATATGCCTCAGAAAAAAAAAAAAAATCCCAAACCAAAAAACTAAACCGAAAACTAAACAAACCACAGTAAATTACATATTGAAATATCTGATAGCTGGAAATCATCTGATGTTTCAAGTGTATTATTTGTGGGAACTTATGAAGGTGGTAGGGTTTTTTTATTAACCTCCAGATCATCTCTTATTTTGGAAGTAATTTTGTTTGAACACGTCCTGGCAAAAAGTTCCTAGCATCTGGTAAAAGCTTCTACAATCAGTGTTGTGAACACATAGAACAGTGAAAGATATAAAGTGTGGTGGTTTCTTTGTTGTTATTTCTTTATTTTAAAATCATTGTGTACATGGTGGTTGGTTTGGGCTTTTTGGTTTAGCTTGTTTGTTGTTGGTTGTTTGCTTGTTTATTTAAATATGACCATATTTTAATTGTTACTCTTTGTTGAAATAGACTTTTGTGGCCCACTGAGGGCTACCCCAAGTTGAATGAAATTATATTCATGTCCGTAACACTGCAGGGAGTATTTTACATATAGAGGTTTCTGTGACTAAAAAGCAGTTGAGGAAGGCCTGAAGTAATATGATGTGTCTGTTAGAAATTACTACCAGACAAGAGAAAGAGACGAATTAAGTTTTGCATGTGCCTATTAAGTACTAAAACGGGTTGGAAACTTTTGGATGGAATGTTTTTACATTTAAAAATGCCAATTCATTGAAAGTGAAACATCCACACAAAGGTGTCTAAAATCAAATTCTATTTTGAAACAAAAAATCAGCCCTACTCCTGCCTGTCTCATTAAGTTGAAAATGTGCACTGCCTAGCTTTGATTTGGTGTTTCAAGACAGCTTTTTACTTTAATTTTTAAATTTTATGCAATGAAAAGAACCCACACCACCAACCTTGCCCAACCCTTTAATTTTGTCAAAAGTAGCTTTTTATACTAAATTACAAATGTTTTCAAGGTTTTGGTCTGTGGGAAATTTAGGGAAGTAGATTCTGTGGAAAGCATTAAGGAATGGAGCAGAGTTTGAAGTAGTGAAATGGAAAATCCAATTCTAAGGCTGTTTGTAGTATGTGATTCCCACATACATGCAATTATGCAGGCTTTATATGTGTTATGAGAGTTCTATATCCAGATGTTATAGGGAGGACTTAAGATGAGACATCACTTATATTTTGGTATGAGAAATATTGTAATAGGAAGTGGTTTTAAAATTTTGGCTGTAGTGACACATGGCCCGTGGTTATGCTATGTTTTTGTGTGGTGTGTCTATCTCACCATGACTAGTAGAGCACTTAGTGTAGAAGCCTGGTTCTACACTACAGAAGGGTTCTAAATAAAAATATATGCTTTTGTACACACACGTCATATGTTCACACATTTTACATGCATCTATTTTCTAGATAAAAATAATGATAAAGGGAAGTAGCTCCACATTTTCTATTATGAGGTTTTGTTTTCATTTTCTTGTATCTTTGCAGTTTGGTCTAAAATTTCCAATGTTAGTTGTCTGCTTAAGTCTGAAGTACGTTTCAAAATGTTTCCTATAAAATGATCCATTCATGTTGGATAACAAGTTTCCAGAAATCTATTATGTCATATCAGTGTATTCTTAAAACTGTTTCGTGTTGTGTGTTTTTTTGTTGTTGGTTTGTTTGTTGTGGTTTTTTTGTTATTGTTTGGGGTTTTTTTTCAGCCTGGGAGTTCTACTGCTCCTTTTTAGGCAATCAGTAATTTTTCAGAGACTTGGTTGGAAAGTTGACTGCAGTGTCAGAGATGTTCTCTTTTGCTGTCCATGTTTTTAAGGGTGGGGGTTTAAGGATCTGTCAATAAAGAGGAACAGAGCCCCAGACAATGTATGCAAAAGATACTCTTTCACCAGTTGCCAGGTTTTCTGATTCTTTATGTGTTTTGTGAGCCCAAAGGTGTCAGCTTTGCTTGAGACCTAAAGTAGAAATTGTACAGCTATACTAGATAAGATGGTTAAGCTTTTTCAGTGCCTGAATTTTGATTTCTAAAAATGCCTAAAATAAAGAACACAAGCATGAGAAAATTCAACAACTTTACTGACCGTAGAAGAACCTCTAATTCTTGAACACTGGGGTATTTTTAAAACAATAACATCTGTCTACTATACCCTCTTCCCAAAGCATGCAGCGTAGTCTTAACTGTTCAGTAGGAGAGTATTTAGTCTGCCTTGTGAACGAGGTTGTTCCCTGTCAGATTCTTAATTCATTTGATTCAGAATATGAAAAGTAGTGAAAGACGTAAGAGGTTGCATAAATATGGCTTCATTTTTATAGAGGTTGAATGCCAGACAGGAATCTCTTCTTGCATCTGCCACAGTTCACACGTGGTTTTGGGTCACTTCAATCAAAGTGTTAAAAGGTGGTTGTGAAATGTGTGCGCCTCATGTTTTGAGCACCTGCCTTGTGACACTGCGTGCTAAATATGCAGCAAGCACAGAGTTCTCGTGGATGGAAACAAAACTTGCTTGGGATAAGGTCATACAACTTTTAAGATATTTTGAACTAGTTAATTTAGAAATCCCTTGCAGAGCATGAGCCTAGCTCTCCCTTCTGTTCATATAAACTGTGTAATTATGGTGTCAAAAGGGAATTTTTAGTTAACCCAGTTGTTGCATTCATCTGAAGTTTGATGAGCGTCAGGTCTGTTACATGTATGGGAAGGGGGGAAATACATGTATATGTCTATCTCTTGAAGTCTCACAGCCTGAAGAGTTTATATGCTGAAGGCATTGATTCTTTAGAAATTTGGTTGAGTTTTTTGTTTAGCTTTGTTGTTTTGCTTTTTTTTTTTGTTTGGTTGGTTTCATCTGAGCATTCACTGAAACATTTTTGCAAAGTAATGGTGATAGGTAAAACCCAGGGATTCTTTGCTGTTCAAAAGAAGGTATTCTTTGCTTTCCCCACGATACATAAATTGTGAGATTATCTCTGTCTGTTGGTTGCCCATCTCACAAAGATGATACCAAATCAAGTAAGAAAGCACCATTTTATGTTTTAAAATATTTTTCTTAAGTAGATATGGATTCATTAAGAAGATAAATTTAAAGGAGAATCAATAATAAACATTAGGATTTCAGATTAAAATTTAGACATTTCAGTATATCCCCTCACATCCCCTAACAAAGGGTCACTTAAAATTTACTACTGTATTTTTAGGTTTTCAAAATTAATTGACACCTTGTCTTCTTGGAGCTTCTATGAAGATAGTCTGGAAATTTTTATGAATATTACCTATTTTTTCTTTCACAGAGACCATAAAGTCTAGATTTTTGTCATAGGTCATGCTCATTTTTAAATAGATTTGCTTGTAATCAATATAAGTGAGTTATATATTGTAGTCATGAAAATGCTAAAGAAATTCTGGAGAGTAAGTATTTGTCATCTTGTACTTCATAATCTCTTGAATGGTAGCAGCTACAGATGATGATATCTATGTTCCCCCCAGGAAGAAAAGAAAATGGAAAATACAATAACAAAAAGTGCAGAAACTGTGCAGGCTTGAGTTATCGTATGAACTTCAGCTGCTTTTCCTGAGTGCTCAACTTAATTTAAAAATCTTAGCTCAAGCCATGACCCTGGCCTGTCATCCTGAAATTGAGATTTCCCACTCTCTTCAGCCTAAGTTCATCTTGGAGTCTATCTCAGTGCTGGAAAAAAAAAGTGATATTTTCAGATGAGATGCTGACATCTCCACTTTGCATTCTACTTATGTGATAACATTTAAAAAAAAATATACTCTTTCAGATTTATGCCTCTTACTAACAACAAGGAATACTTGAGCCATGAAAAATCAAGTATGTAGGCTGAGTAGGAGTGGGTATTTGAAGATTTATCTTTCCAAGCACCACAAAAAGGCATTAATTAGTCAGGCAAGCTCTCTGCCATTTTCCTTCTCATCTCTGACTGGTTTCATGTAGGTTTCTAGCATGATTCAAACGGACAGTTTGTAAAGAAGTAGGAAGACTTTCCTCACTGTGCATGGTCACTTAGGCCAGGAGTTTTACTATTGTTTTAAAGAGCTCATCCCAAGTTTGAAACTGGCTAGAGTATTTGGATGTCAACACTCTAGGCAACCAGCCACATGCTGAAATTTTCTCCACACAATTTCAATTGGCTACTTAGCAACCGTAGCATTTAATAAATAACAATTTAAATCGAAAGTTGTGTAATTTTGTTGTATATGTTTTAGGGGTAAAAGTTCTTTTGAATTACATGCAAATCTTGATTAATGTTGTTAATGATCTCAGGCATTCTTCAAAACTTTTTCAAAGTTCTGAAAAACTATCTGGGTGTATTGTTAATTAACAACAAAAGAAAAAAAGCCAAATTTTGGTCGTGTTTACTTTGGGGTGGTGCAAATTTAATTTTAATTGTCTAGAATGACACCTGAAACACATCATAGCTCACAGAAGAGGAAAATGTGTTTATATTATTATGCATGTCTGAAATGGACTATTAAAATAAACATTTTTATAATGAAAGAGACCTCTCAATGTGAAGGCATTGCACTGAAGATGATTAATGGTAGTATTAAATATGGAGATCCTGACTCACACGTGAGAGAAGACAAAGAGAATTCACAAGTTTTGAGCCAAGTTTAGGAATGGTATGAGAGAGACACAAGAATAAATTGAGATGCCAAGCAGACGGTATTTACACTGTGGATGCCAGTTTAATTTCGAAGAAAAAACAAGAAGTAAAAAAAAAAAAAAAAAAGATACTTTTTTAAAACAAAAACCCCTCTGAGGATTTCCTCCCTGCTGTTTTGATACCAATGTTGAAAACACTGCGTTCTTCATCTACGATGAACTGTATGTATTGGCAATCTAGGTTGTCAGATGGATCTGAGAATTTCAGGAGTCAGGCTATGTCTAACAACCTGCGAGGGCCAGTTTGAGTAGTTGCTATTTACATGAGCTGGCTTTTGGAGAGAAGCTTCTCAGCCAAATGTGGTCTGATGCTCCCTTGGCATGGATCAGGCAACTGAAATGCCTTTTGCTACAGTCCTCAGGTCACACAAGTAGGTGTGACCAGAAACACCATTTATCATCTACACATCTGGCTCTTTCAGATACTGTATTTCTACAGGGTCACAAATGTAAAAGGGAGAAGTTGGGATTTCTCTAGTCCTTCCTATGATGTTCAAGACTACCCATTTTTCTAAAACAGATGGAGTCTCTGTTCTAGTCATCAAGATACAGGTTTTGAGTTTTAAGAAACTTTGACATGGAAATGAGCTATGTAGTATGTTTTGTAAAAACAAAAAGTCCCTATCCCTCCCTGTATCCCTAAGAAATAATAAGGTCAAAACAGAACAATATTTACAGACAAATTAACTGCAGAACGCGACGAACAGGCCACCCCCTCCCTGCTCTCTACTGCTCCTGCTCCCCTAACGTACGTATCTTACAGGTGATGTCGAGTG
>JANIJG010016862.1:52517-65704 GCA_024611175.1 Megaceryle torquata
AAAAAGGCTATTGAATTTTGTTTTGAAAAAAAAAAAACCCCTACCCCCCCCCGGACCCCTAAAAAAAAATAAGGACAAAACAAAACAATTTTTACAAAAAAATGAACCGCAGAACCCCCCCCCCCCCCCCCCATTACTGTGTTATGCTACAACACGATGCTCTGTTAAATGTAGGGGCTACAGGGTATGAGGAAGCTGTAGGCTGATGTCGTCATAGTCAGAAATATGATGATGTAATCAATGTAATACTGTAATCAGGTGTTCATTTCAGTTGATACTGTCATCAGATAAACCTGTTATGGTTGGTTTTTTTTTTGGTAGTTTGTACCAAAGCCATCAAGTTCAAGGTTCTGATAAAGGAATCTCTCTTGCATCCTATGGTTTCCCATGTACATTTGTTATCTGACCTTTAGTGTATGTGCCTTATGTAGGAATCAGCCACCTTTCAATGATTTTTCTGGAGCTGGTTTTGGGTATGTTACTTGTTCATGTTGAGAACTTCAGTAGCAAATTACACTTTCCATTTTTTTCTTCTTGTATATATCTTGATACTGAAAAGTGCTGACAGCATGCAGCATGCAGATACTTTATTCCTACTACTTTCTACTTTCATGACATTGCTTTTCATGTTTATGTATTTTTCAAACTATGTTTTTAACATTTCCCTTGTGACTTCAACATTAAATCTGGAATTTGTTTTACTATTCTACAATGTGTATTTTCTGGATGTAGTATTTACACACAACTTTGCCTATTGTGTAGTATATTCCAGTGAGAACTTAAGTTATATTGATGTATTCTGTTTTTTCTTATTCTCTGCCTTAAACTGATATATTTGAGAAGAGAGACACATTCACCCTCACTGTGTACATTTTACTTCTCTCTTTAGATGAATGATGGAAAAATAAGCATGTAATGAAAGCATGTGGAAATAGTTTTTTATCTTTAAAAGTCATTTAGAGAAGGGTGTAGAAAGAAGTGTTAATGTCATTTCACAATACAAAACACTTTACCAACCTTCTTGGCTGTTTTAAATGAATTTTGGTTTGAACATACCAAATTCTGTAGATGCAAACCTTCAGTTGCTTCAAAAGGAAAGGCAGATGCACTCATCACAGTGTAGGCGTAGCCTCTGAGATTATTGCTTTTTGCATCGGTTTGACCAATTTGTTACGTCAAAGGCCCAAACCCCAGTGCTGCAACCTTAGCTAAAGTAGCTGTCTATCTGACCATCTAAATAATCTCTGAAATCAGTAAGGTGATGGGTGTGACTGAAACTATGTACTTGCTTAGGTATGAATAAGGTTTGTATTTAGCTATACCCTTACTTAAAAATTAATATAAAATATCACTATCTAAGTAATATGGATGTTAAAAAGACAACAGGGTATTTTATGGGGGGAAAAAAAACACAGTGCAACTTCTCTAGACATAGCTATTAAGTGTGGTTTGATAATTCATTACTTGTTTTGTGGTTTGTTTTTTTTTTTCTTGATAAAACTGCCAGTAGGTAGGCCAGCTTTTGGGTGGGTAGAAAGAAACTTCAACATGAGTATTTAAGGTTAGATCATCAATTCAGTTATATAGAGGCCACTTTTCTTTTAATAGATTTTATATTTTTTTAAAATATTTTTTCAAGATTTGTTGTCAGGAGCTTTTTACTACCTTTTTTTTTTTTTTTACACATTATGTAATAAAATGGGAAGAAATAAATGTTATACCCAAATATAAAATCTATACATAATAATTACAGGCTTGAAATTTATGTGTATAAAGTGTAGTTAGGAATTATTTCACAAAATAAGAGAATGTAGTCTTGTTGCAGAGGAGTCTTTCCTGCTGCTCTGTGTGGTTACTTAGAATATCACATTTGCCTGAAGCTCTGAAAGAATCTAAAATTCCATGTAAAATATATTGCAGCTTGATTTAGCTGTGTTTGAAATGATGATGGAGGATGAAAGAAAATGTGAAATTTGTTCTTGCTTAGAAAACTTCCATCTTTTTATTTATGTTAAATGAAGTAAGTTATAATCTTCTCAAAGATACTATGTCCCTGTTCCATTTCTAATTTTAACATTTGTTCAAAATCTCCAAAGAGGTTACAGAAAGTAATAAAAGTACGTGTAGGGAGATTGCTGTAGTTGATAATGGCCATCGTGTTTTCTCTGAGTGGCTGTGTGTTTTAGTTGGTTCAGTTAAATGGTGAAGTTCTCCCCATCTCACTTACTCCCCTGTATTGGAGTCATTGCAGCTGTTCTCAGGGAAGTAAAATACCAAGTGTAGTTGCTGACCTAACAATGTTTTCTGTTACCAAAGCAAAGGATTTTTGCTAATGTGTGTAGCCTTGTACTGACAGGTACCTTTTGTAGCAGAGAAGTATTCAACAGATAAACATTTCTTCACTGCTTCCTTGAAAAAAACGATGTATGGGTCTTTATCTCCTGATAGTAAAATATAGGTTAAGAACAGGTTATTTTTTTTTTTTCTTTTGCATTCTCTGTCTTAGGCTTGTATTATTATTTTTTTTTTAATGTGACAATTATGCTAACTATAACTGTGCTAATACTTTTTTTGGTGAATCATCCACTAGAAGTGTGGTTCTGAAACAGATCAAATTACTTGTAATTTGTATCAAATTCACTAACTAGTTTTAAATACTGTCAAAAGCTTAAAAGCGAGCAAAATAATGAGATGAAACATTTTTTGAGTTATTTCTTTCCCTTCAGAAGGATGATCACTGGCATAAATGTTATTATGATACTCTATTATGATTACGATAATAAGAAGATGGGATTTTTTTCCCCATAAAGAGGAATTATGTCAGTACTAAAGTTAAATTAATCCAAGTCGCCTATTTCTCTGATTCAATGAACAGCCTGCCAAACATTTGAAAACTGCAAGATGCACACCAGCTACTTCAGACAAGCAGAGCAGGGAGAGGGTCTACGGAAGGAGTCTGGAAGTGATTCACAGGAGGGATATATAAATGGTTGCCTTTAGTTCAGTTACAATGTCTCGTTAAGTCCAAACAAGATCTTTTTGTCATTGTCTTCTTACAGAGGAGAAAAAAAAGCTGCTTGGTTGGTTTGCTTGTTTGTTTTTCTGACCTCTAATTCTGGTTGGTCTAATTTTTGATTGGAGATTGGCTAGCAGTTATTCACTTAGAAAATTTTAAAGTAGCTTCATGACAAATATTTTATTAAAAAGATGACCTTTGTCATGATTGCTCCAAGTATATTCATGAGCATTCTAATGTTCCATACTCTTTGAAAGATTTATGCCATAGATCTAGAATTTTTATAAAATATTACTTTTAATACACAAATGTTTAGTTTCAGTTGTAAAGCCCGACTACATAATCCAGCTTTCTGAATTGTGGAAGTATTTGATGCAATTACTTGGGGGTTTTTTTGTGGGTTTTGGGGTTTTTTTTTTTTTTGGTGTGTGGCTTTTTTTGTGGTTTGTTTATTTGTTTTGGTTTGGGGTTTTTTTGGTGTTGTGTTTTTTTTTTTTTTTTTTTTTCCTTTGGTTGGTTGGTTTTTTAGATGATTTAACTCAGTTAAATATTACATATTTAAAAAGGCTTCTCTATTTTTTTTTAATTGGTGTTGTTTTATACTGTGCCATAGATCAAGAAGAGTCTAGTGATGAGTAACAGCAGAAGGCCAAATAGGGAGACTATTACTTCATTTGTAGTCATTTTTAGGCAGAAGGTTCTTCATAGCCTGGGTGAAGTTGATTGTTCTGAGTAAGCAGCTGATTTAAAGCTTCATCAGCATGGCTGACTTCACAGCTCTGTGTACAATGGCAAGAGTTGCCTGTCTGTCAGTTTGTGAATTTCCTCACTTCCAAGCACCCAAGAAACAGAATTTTCTTCAAGGAGTGTTTTATGTTCATTTTAGGCTGGCAGGGCTTTGGAATATGTTTCCAGGACAGAGATAGCTGTGATAGAAGCAATTTATACATGCTTTTTTCAGAGCAAGATGGGATCTCCACCTGCTTGCACTTACCTTGGACTTTTCCTAAACTCACATGGCTCCAGGGACTTGAATCTGAAAGGTGCTCAGCGTTTCTGACCCCAATCCATCAACCAGCATGTTTCTCGTGCAGTATTGCATTCACAGCAGTGTGATTACTCATGCATTTTTTAACTTTGTACTTGTGTATTCTTTGCAATGCTTATTAGTTTCAATTTCATTATTGAATTTCAAGTATTCTTCCTCTTGTAAAGGCTTTTATTCTTTTTTCTTGTTTGTTTTTTGTTTCTGCTGCAACTGCCTGTATCAAATGGTTTGTCTGTGTTCTGCCTGGACAAAAAGCTGGTGGTGTTGCTGATTTGCATATTTTTTTAATTTATTTTTTAGAATTATTTGCTATGATGTTCATCTGTATATGCATAGTCTTCCTTTTCTTCTGCTGGAAATACTGTCTACTGTTCCTGTTGTTGCTTTTTGCCATGTAAATTCTTTGGGGCTTTTTTTTTTCTTCATGACAATAATTGTGATTTTAATATCTAGATGCATCCCCTTAGTTCTCTGGTGTGATTGCTGATACACAGTGTTTTTGTCCAGTGTATTTTACTGAGATTTTAACAACTCTTTGGATCAAGGAGTGTGATTCCTCCATTGATTTACATGCCACACTTCACTGTAGCACTGAATATGTAGGAGCAACACCAGTAATGTTAATTCAAAGATGGACATCAATGCAAACAGTATAAAAGCCATTATAATATAGTGTAAATTCTAGCTGTTGCACTATGCTGTCTACCACAAAATTAGTTTTCCAATTTAGTGAACTTACGTGCTTTTATTAATTGGTAACTTAATTTATGTCATGCACTCTTGCATGGGACATACAGTACTGTTTGAGTTCAGCTTTTGTATACCCAGTGGGATATACAATCCAGTCTGTTTCCCTGGGATCCATATTGGGGCCAATACTGTTCGTACTCATTAATGACTTGGACAGTGGGACTGAGTGAACCTCAGCAAGTTTCCAGGTGACACCAAGTTGGGGAGAGTGGCTAACATGCTGGAGGGTAGGACCGCTATTCAGGGGGACCTTCACAGGTTGGACAAATGGGCTAGCAGGAACTTTCTGTAGTCCAAGACCAGTAAATGTGGAGTCCTGTAGCTGAGGTAAAATAGCCCCATGCAGCACTACAGGCTAGGGACTGATTGACTGGATAGAAAACAGCTTCACAGGTAAAGACATAAAGATCTTTGTGGACGTAAAGTTGAATGTGAGTCAGTGGTGTGACCTTGTGAGAAATACAAATTCCATGTTGCATTAATAAAGTAAAATCATAGCACCAGAAGTGCATATTAGCAGGATAAGAGACAATGGACACAACTTGCAGTAAGGGAAATTTTGATTAGATAGGCATAAAAGATTTCAGTGGATTTGGTTAGGTCTTTGAAGCAGAGGTGCTGTGAATTCTTCATCCTTAGAGACAGTCTACATGACTGACCAAGACCCCGAATGGCCTCATCTGCCTTCAGAGTTAGCCCTGCCTTACGAGGGATTTGGACAGAAGACTACCAGAGATCCTTGATGATCTAAATTACTCTATGTATTTAAAGTATGATAGCGTTAATTGTTTCAAAGGCACAAGTGGTGGCATCTGACTAGCCATGTAAGCTTAATTGTATGACTGTACAAATGTTTCTTCATAGAGGTTTGTCAGAGAGCAAGCAATGGTTGAAACTGAAAAGATAGATGAACAATATTTCAGTAGTTTAGAGGTATGTTCAAGCTCAAATTTCAGCAGGTCTGTTTTTATTTATTTCATTTTACTGCTGTCATTCCTGTCTCTTTCTACAGTGGATGACTTTTTTTACAGTAACAAATTGAATCAGGTGGCCAGCACCTGCAGCATAAGGAGAGAGATTTCCCTCCCTAAAACCCCTATTTTTGAATAACCTTCTCTAGTCTGAAGGAAAAAAGAAAAGAAAGGGAGGAGGAAGTGATTTTTGAGAGTCCATTGTATTCAAGAAAAAAAAGGGGGTGGGGATAATAAGGTGCATAAACCAGACGTTTTTATTTAAAGCATCCAAAGCTGATAAGGGAAGAAAATGGGGATACAACACACAGGCTGCAAATGCAGTTCTCATGATTTAAATCTGGAAGGCTATACAGTACATCTGTTTAACATCTTGCAGTTTCAAGAACTCTGTCTTGAAAACCTTCTGTCACAGTGACACATGAAATAAAAGGTTATGTTATGACTTTCAGATGCAAACCTGTAAAAGGTTTATCTAATAGAATACCATCTTTTATTAACCCATTGCTGCTGCTTGCCTATAACTCTTTTGCCAGCAGTTTTAGGAGAGATTCTACTGTGCAATGAAAAGAAATGTCAATTCAGACTGCAAAAATAATTCTGTAATGACATTAAATGACTTATTTGCCAGATATAAATGGCAGATTTATCTGTATTTATCCTCATCTGTTTTCTCTATTGCTTTCTCTATTATCCAGCTATATCGGTCTTTCAATTGATTAAAGAAATGGAACAAGTTATTCTATTTCTGACATAAACTTTGAGAACAATTAAAGTGGCCCAGAATAATTTGAACAGTTTCCAGATTTATGATACCATAAGGGATAAACTACCAGTATGGCTTAAAGATGGTATTCTTGATTCAGAGGTCTGAGTTTAGGGCTACAAACTTAAAAGAAATACAGGTGTAATTGTTGCCTTCTCATTAATATTTTCTACTTTTGAATCTCAGAATCTGAAAAAATATCAACTTTTGCTCATAGGACAGTGTACAAGTTGAGTTATCAAAATCCTCTTGGCAGAGCTATGTGAGGAAGTGTTTCTCAGGCTAGCCTGAAGTTTGCTTAATTATAGAAAAGGTGGTCAGTGCAAGAGTAGTTCTTCAGAGTCCTACACAGCAATTACCTAGGAGCCTAGTGCAGAATACAAGGCTGCAATGATCCTTTAACCTCTTAAAACAGAATTTGGGGCAACTTGCCCTGGGCTCGCCTGCCCATGACATATTACCAATATTGGTCACTAAGTTAAAGAGAAATGAGGGGCTTTGTCTGCTACCCACAGATGCTTTGTACCTTGCCAGATCAAGTAGTGCATACTTTCAACCAGACTTAATGGTTTAAGTCTGGTGGTTACACAGTTAGAGAGTCTGGACCTTGATTGTAATGCTTGTTACTTCCATGGGTTTTTTTGGAGTGAGTTTGCTTAAGTCATTCAGCTAGGTAGTGCTGTGATTTCTATTTACAAAATACAGAGGGTAGTATTTACCTTGGTGAAATGTGCTTTATTCATTGTCTGCAAAGTACTTTGAAATTTCAACCAAGAATCTTTAATGAGTGCTGTTATTTAATATGTTGAAGTGTGATTTGTTGGTTTTCTTTACAAGGCACAGATGCTCCCAAAGAAGCAATGCTAATTCCTTTTCCTCAAGGAGCTGATGCCACGCATACAGCAGACGCATCACAACAGTGAGCGCGGCTGTGTGACCTACAGTGAGTGGGTGTGTGAAAGAGAGGGAGATAGCATTTCCTTCATAGACATACACACCCTCTGACCCAGACTGAAGAAGAATCTGCTTTGCAGAAGGTTTGTTTCAAGGGATTTTCCACATGTATTTTATTACGTTAAAGCTGATAGTGGTGACAAGTTGCACATTAAGTAACTGTTTCTTCAAAAATGTGCTGTTTATATTCTCTTTAGGAAAAGTGATGTAATACTGGGTTTCTCAGATAAACAAACTCATTCAGTTATAGAGTATGTTACTGTTGCATATGAACCTTGCTCTCATCTGCTCCATACCTACTCACTTTAGGCCTCTGGCTTCATATGATGATTGCTTGCATGTTTAGGGACAAATGTGTTCATATTCACTAAGTTAGTAGCCAGTGGTTTCCACCAGGGAAATAAGTATAGTATGCTGTTAGTAATTTGGTTTCAAAAATATCGGCAAGGTCCGCAACATAAGAGTCAGTGAAACATGTGGTCCTAATCATTCCCTTAAAAAGGAGATATGGTCTATTTTCCATTAGGAATGGTGCTTACAGCAAATGAGTAAATATGGAATTAAATTTACACATGTATTAGAATTGCAGTCTGTGTGTGTGTACGCATTCAAACATGCGTGTACATGCGTATGCTTAGGCATACTCCTGATGAGTGTAACATGATGACTGCTGTAACTCAGCCAGGCTTACAGAAAAAGTTGGTTGGTAGAAGAACTGGAAAATGCAGCTGTTTTCAGATTACTTTTTTTTCCTCCCCCTTAGCTAGCAAAATTCAAAACTTACATTTGCATTATGTAATTGTCATAGAGGAGCTACAGTAAAATTTCTTGTAGAGTGTTAGGATTCTAATGTAGCTCTTAGACCAGGGTTCATAAAGGCAGAATTGCAGCTGCCATCCCTCTCAATGTGCTGTTCCAGTATACAGTATCAGAGGCCAGCCTTAGCTGAACTGGTCATACAGAGCATGGCTTTGAAGAATGTAGAAAAGTAGAAAGAACGATGCTGTTTTGTAGGAGCTGTTTTATCCCACTGAAGAGCCTTCTTTTGGTTCCTTGCCCTCTTCTCTCTTGGAAGGATTGGCATAAGAGGGTACATTGCCTGAGAGAAAGTCAGTCTGGTTTCTCCCTTGCCTTCTGGCAGCCCTTCTGTTGCTGTGTGTGGAGCCTTCTGGTGGCAGAGCCCTGTTGTGCATTCCTTGTTGTTAGGTTCCCACTGGGCATTGGAGCAGGGGCCTGGGTACTATTTCCACTTTCTCTGATTTTAGCTAACTTTGTCATACTTGATGCTGTAGCATTCACAAGATAAAAACCAGGGCAGAAAGCAGTGCTCGGTTCTGCCTTGAGCACTTGCTATGTAGGCCAGGTGTGAAGCAGAATGTGAACTACAGCTTTTCTAGAGAAGCATTCTTGCTCAATTTTTTTCAGTTGAATTTGCTTCTAAGGTAGCCTGTTCAAAGCTGACTGCTAAAAAAGATTCCTGTTGTTTTGATGCTGCCCTGGACTTGATGATCTCCAGAGGTCCCTTCCAACATCTACCAATCTGTGAAACTTCATTGCTGCTGTGTAGTGTAATTTAGATATGAAAGGTGTTGCTTTGACACATCCTTACATAAGTGGCATATATAATACAGTCCCACAGCTGGGAACTCAGTGTTAGACCCACTCTTTACTATTTGTGTTTCAGCTTGAGAAAGCAGTTGTAATGCACATCAGTTCCTATTTTTAATCTAACAAATCATGGAACCACCATACCTCCTGGTCAGGTACCATCGTTGCCTGGCCTAGTTTGAAGACAGGGTATGTTTAGCTGTCCTGCAGCTGCACTGCAGGCATCACTGTGGACATACGTTCCCTGGGTCACATTTCGGAGGCTGATGTCATTGTTACCTTAAGGTTCTCTAATTTCTATTGCATTTATGAAAAGTCCTGCATCTGGTACTTTTGGCACTGGCTACAGTTATGCAGGTTTTCCTGCAGACTGCAAAGATAGATCTCTCCCTTTTCCTCTGGAACTTGCTGTATTGTCATCACTGACCCCCAGCCTTGTGTATCGCTCATGGTCTTGTTTTCAGGTGAGGGAGGACATTAATTCACAAAAACAAATGTGTTCATATAAGCTTCACTCAAGTCAACATCTCTCGTTCAAGAAAACTGCTTGGGCACATCCATTACTTTGTCAGGACTTCTAGCATATACTTAAAATACTTAAATGCTTAACTGGACAGGGAAGGACAAAATTTTTCCTGAATTTGAGACATAATTTTTGATGTGTTGGTTACATGACCTGTTGCAGAATCTGCTTTGACAGATGGGTCAAGGTAATGTGAAAGCCAGAGGAAGGCATCTTTGTGGGGAAGCTGGGTATTTCTTATTTATTTATTTATTTTCCCCTGTGTTTATTCTGGAAATAGCATTTACCACTGCTCACTGTTTATATATATATATAGATGTACATTACATCTATACATGCATATATGTAAGTTCTGTACATATGAATATATAACTGTATGCATATAAATAGAAGTAGATTCCTCTACTTGCCTGTTGTTATTAGAACTTTAGGTGTGCTATAGGAGAAAACTTATTTTCCATTTACTGTTAGTAGGAGACTGTACAGTGTGTTAATGAACCTTGAATGATTTTTTTTTTTCCCCCAAAAACAAATTGCTATTGCCTCATCTTTCCAGAGGGGTAAGATTTAATGCAGAAGCTGTACATGCTGTACATGTTGTCCTTCATGGCTCCATGATGCTGCTAGTGTCTCAAATGAGAGTATTTGTCCTAGGTTACAGTTTCCAGTCTCTGGGCAAACTGAAAAGGAGGATTAAGAAGAATGTAAGGTATGTAGGAGATGTAGGACTTTTATCAGTCCAAGGTGCATTGTAGAAATACCTCTTTGTATCTATTTGTCCCTGAAGTTTAGGAGATTCAGGTTTTAGGTAGTCTGTGGAAGAGCCAAATGTTATGCAGACTAAATACTTGCTATGAATTATTTCCAAGGCATCTTAAAGAGGCTGAGCACCTGATTTTCAGAGATGAGGTTTATAGGGAAAGGTGATGGTTTTTATTAGATGAACTAATAAAGTTAGTTTGAGGAAACTTTAAGGAGAATTCATCCTTAGTCCCTGCTGAAGCTGGCAATTTTTTGTTTCTCAAAATAAGACCATAGTGTTGCAGATTTAAAGAGATGCACCTTCAGAAGAAAGATGCTTTAGGGCAAATACTTCCTAAGGCCTGTGGGCAACATGTTGTACTTAAGATCCTTGCTACTGGCAAGAAAAATGAAAACTGAGCAAAATGTTTAGTGTAAACCAGATTTACTCTTGCAGTAGGATACTTTTTACCTACAGTTCCAAAAAGATGCAGCTCTCCCCATATTTCATTTTTTTGCTTTTGATATGCAGATAAACAATGTTTCAATTCCTTTTGCTTTGTTGATAGTCAGATTACACTTATTAAAGAGCATCAAAATAGGAGGGAAGTCTTTTATGTTGATTGGTGTCATCAGACAATATTTACTACATGGGAAGTACAGTGGTCCCAGTTGGTGGTGAGAGCAGAATGGATGGGTTGTACCTTTTGAGGGCTTTGACACAGATTGTTTTCTGTTCTACCCTGATATCACATGCTGAGGTTTTCTTTTTTGGGTGCATGGAAGAGGTCAGGTAATGGACCTGCCTCACCGACACAGAAGTTTGCATCACATTTAATGTGGCCAGGAGCTTGTAAGGAAACAAACTGAGGAGCATCTGATGTGCAATAACTCATCATCACTTGAAAAGATTTCAATATGTCTTTGTGCAGTCTCTCCCCCCTGCCCCAGGTACTGTCTATGCAAATTGTGTAACCTCCCCACACAGAGAATTTAGGAATGCCATCATTTTTCAAAAAGCAGTCATGAGATCTATTTGTAACTTTGTATCTAGAATGGTATACACAAAGGAATGTCACAGAAAGAATGGGAAATTACTTCATACAACAATTGCATGAATCTTAAATTTAAGAACACCTTTCATGACTGAACTCAAACCCCCAAATTTCCAAAACTTTTAATATGCAGTCATATCTAGAAATCATACAGGATTGCTAAGGAACCAAAAATATGAGCAATTAGTGTAGAAAATTTCAGTACAACTTTAGCAGTTGTACAGTTTGATAACAGTTATCCCTGTTATCAAATGTTTGTTCCTTATTTCCCACTTTACTTGTTTGACAGCTATGCTTGATATAAACATATACTTTACAATGAGATAATCATCTCTACAGTATCACTTATCTGTTCCCTAGCAATTTTTGTCTCTATATTTCAAAGGTCTTTGCTTGATGGGTGTCAGCCCTGGGACAGTGTACCGGCTTTACATCAGACATGTGGTTGTCAGGACAAGAAATGGGTTCTCCTGTGTTGGAGGAGAATATAGACTTTTTTCCCTCACATCCCCCCCACCCCCCCCCCCCCCTTTTTTTTTTTTCTTCCTGTCTGCCAACTGGTCAGGTTTTAAACCAGCAAGGTCAAACTACTGTAAGCTGAAATCTTGCCAAGTATCCTGATTTTGATTGTTCATGTAGTAAAACATGGTGGTATCAGTTTGCATTTTACCATTTATTTTCAAGTTTTCTTGCATCTGAAGCAAAGCGAGAGCATGAGATAACTGGCAGAAAGAGTGACTGGGAAATAAAAAAACCCAAGTCTCACTCAACTTTATACTATACCTTTCTGTTGGATAAAGAAAGTGCAAGCATTCTGCAAGTGAATCAAAACTATTTGCGGAAAATTTTGTGTTCTCTGTTCATGTCATGAAGGAAATGGGGAGAGAGAGAGAGAGAGAGTGTTATGACCACTTTGTCAGGCAGTGACTGATTTTAAACTTTTCTTACATTTTATTTATATTCTTTTGTTGTATTTGAATTAAGTCTTTCAAATCTGCCTTCCTATGAAACCAGTTTCTCAAAGAGTTGACTTGACTGTGTAACACTGGACTGAAATGAGAAACCTGTGCTTGGTTTTTGGCTAATACATCACATAGTGCTGAGATGATGCTCCTGTCCAGCTGGAAATATTCAGCTCATTGTTCATCCATTGCGATCAGGATGTGTCATGGGGGTTGCCCTGTTTGTTCTATTTCTGTTTCTTTCCTTTTTGCCTACATGGTTAAATAATTTTAAGTGCATAAATGATAACTGGGGCTTTATCCCACTACATGCATCTGTCTGTGCAATGTTTTTATCAGTAACACTCTTTTAGGGAGAAGACAGGAGACTGTAACTCATTCTGAATCATCATCTAGTTTCCACTGGTTTTGTGTCCTGCTCCCTTTTCTTCTCCCAGGCTATTGCATTTTTCCCCTCATGTGACTGGAACACTGTCGTGGATGGCTATGTCCTTTTCAGGAAGGATAGGCTGGCAAGGTGAGGTGGTGGAGTTGCTTTCTGTGAGAGAGCAATTGGAATGTATTGAGCTTTCCCTGGGGGGCAATGAGGAGCAGCTTGAAAGCTTGTGGATTAGGAATAAGGGGGAGACTAGTATAGGAGACCTATGTAGTAGGTGTTTACTACAGGCCACCTGATCAGGATGAGGAAGCTGACGATCTTCACAAAGGAGGACCTGGGTAACTATAGGCTGGTCAGCCTCACCTCCATCCCTGGAAAGGTGATGGAACAGCTTGTTCTTGCCACCATCTCAAA
>JANIJG010016863.1:0-11390 GCA_024611175.1 Megaceryle torquata
CCTCATGTTGAGGTGGAACTTGCTGTACTCAAGCTTGAATCCATTGCACCTCCTCCTATCACAAAGCACAAGTGAAAAGAGGTTGTCCCTGCCGGCTTGATGCCCAGCCCTTATGTGGTTGTAGGCATTCATTAGATCTCCCCTCAGTCTTCTTTTCTCCAAACTAAAAAGCCCCAGGTCTCTCAGCCTTTCCTCTTAAGGCAGGTATTCCAGCCCCTTCATCATCCTCACAGCCTCCACTGGACTCTCTCCAGTAGATCCCTGTCCCTTTTGAACTGGGGAGCCCAGAACTGGTCACAATACTCCAGGTGAGGTCTCACTAGGGCAGAGTAGAGGGGGAGGAGGACCCCCTTCAGACCTGGCGAGGTTCTAACATCCCCGAACCCCGCTTTGCAGAGGTGGGATTGCTGTTATTTCCTGGCCTGAGAGACCTGTGATCAGATCTGCTGTGTACCCGACTAACGGAGAGAGCCCTCATCACGTCTCCAGCTTTAGCACCCGAGGTGCCCATTTTGCTCAGCAGGGACCCAGGCTGGGTATTGAGACCCAGGGCGGTGCAGGGACTGGTGTGGATGTGCCAGGGTTTCCGAGTACAGTCCTGGAAGGGCTGGGGGCAGGATGGAGACAGGAGCTCACCGGACCCAGAACGGACCATACCCTCCTGCCAGAAACCCAAGAGCTGTTGCTCAAGAGTGTAGGTGCATTTCTGCACATGGTTTTCATCCAGGCCTGTTTGGGGAAGATTAGCATTGGCACCATGTCAAGGATGAGTTGAATCTCATTATGAATATTCATTTGTTCATGTTCCGTGACAATTTTCCTTGGAGTCTCAGTGTGGCTGTGGCCAGAGCTGGGCTATTTCCCTGTGGTACTTCTGGCTCCAAACACACAGAAACAACTGGGGGGAAACTCTACCGTTCAGCAAGTTTATGGGCAATGCAATTTATTTTATGATCAAATTACACCAGGGTAATGCTGCCTTTTGCATGAGACAATTCAGTTCTAGTAATTGCTACCCTGGGGGTCTCTTCTCTTCTCTGTATACCCAGCCCATTTATAACACTAATGGTAGCAATGTGTGAGCAGAGGGAGGATAATAGACCTTAAATAGCAGCAACATCTTGCTGGACGAAAGAGAGAGCTTTGTCTTTATATTTTCAGGACTTGTTGAGCCTCATGAGGCACGTGGCCCTCTCAGAGAGCTGTGCCACACCACTAGATGTTGATGCCATGTGAATTGACTCAATCACTACTCCCTAGTCAGTTCTCATGGCACCAACTGGTGTTATGGTCAGTGTGTGTTCAGGTGCCTCTCCCAGCCCCTGCCCAAACACAAACCGGTGAATGGTGGCACTGGGTTTGGCCACCAGCAGCACCTGCTCTTGTTCCAAGATCTTTACAAAACCCTGATCTGTCCGCTCTGCTTCTGCCTTTTACCACCCCTGTGGCTGTGCTTGGGCCCATCAGCTGGGATGGCTTTTGGTGCAGCAGTTTGGCAGCATGGTTTGGTCTGTGCCTGGCAGCAAGAGCCCGGCCACGGGTGCAGGAAAGCTGCCGAGAGTCGCTGTGCACCAGGGCAGGGCACAGGTCACCGGCTGCAGAGCTTTGCTGCTGTGGTAGCACGGTAACAGTTTTAGCATCTAATTAATGCCATCCTCGGGAGAACAGGACTGAGCTGCATGCCACAGTTGCTGGCCACAGAGAGAAGATGAGCAAGAGCTGTCAAATTCAAGCAGTCAAGGAAGACATACATGAAAACTGTGCTGTGTGGAGGGAGTCAGCAATAGCTTGGCCTGAACCACATTTAACTACACAGAATGAGATGCTCAGCCTCCAGCAGTGGGATACCAGCAACTGCCTGTTCCCCTTGTAGGTGCCACCGCCTGCTCTGAGCTGCACCCACAGCCCTGGCAGTGGGGCAGACCCCGGAGAGGGCTGAGGGTTGGCTCTGGGAGATGTAGGTCTGAGCAGTCCCTGCCTGAACCAACCACGCTCAGGAATATTGGCTGCTGTGTTCAGCATGTTCAGGGTGTTCGGCCATAACTCATCCTTTCTCTGCTTCCCTTCCCATATCTCTGAAAGGAAGATTTGCCTTCCTCAGAGGCGACCAGCGAGCTCTGCAGTTAACGCCCAGGGAGCTCTGCCAGGTGAAGGTCAAAGCCTCCGTGGCACTGCCACGTTCAGCGCAGATTGATGCCGACTGGGAAGGAGCAGGGGGACAATCTGTCTGGGCTGACGCCTGTCAATGGGGAAGAATCTGAATAAATGACACAGCATGATGTGTTTTGAAATAACGTCCTCTATTTTGGGGAAAGTCACACCACAAGCTGTGTCGGAAGCGAGTCTTGATCTATTTAAACTGTTTTGTTTGGGGTTTATAAAGGACAAGGATTTCTTGTGGGGGAAAAGCAAGAGCAAACTTTCAACCAGCTGTATAATTTCCTATAAATATTCCACAGCCCCTGGGATCCTGACGCCCTCGCCAAACACACGGCGTCAAGCACTGCGGATCATCTTCTCAGTGCGACAGGGGTAGAAATGTGGTTGAAGGAATCCTGGAGGATACCTGGACAATTGCTAAGACAAAAGATAGTCCCTCCAAACTGGTGCTGAGCTCCTGACGCCACCAGAGAGCTGGGCTAAAGCAGCCTTTTAACCCTCACTTAAATGGACTCTGAAAAGAAATTGTTGACTGATTTTTGCCAAGTGCCTCTGTCCCCAGCCTTGGAAAGCAGCAGGCAAACAGCAGCAGCAGGAACAGCACCAGCTCCTAGGAAGGTGTTTCTCCCAGCCTCTGCGCCTCATCCCATCCCCACATTTCACCCTCTTTGGCTGACTCCTGCTAAGGATCTCCCAGGCTCAGCGGGGTCCTCCCAGCCTGCTCATCTCCTCCATCCCTAACTGGCATGATTTCACTCCACCTTTCATGCTTCTTACAGCTGGGCTGCTTTCCAGCCCTTTTTGCTTTGATCTGGCCCGTTAATGTCAATAAGCTATTTTTGGAAGCACCATTCCAGATGCCCTAAGATCTCTTCCGCCGTCTCCACCGCTGTCTGCAGCGCAGAGCACACACAGTCAGACCAAGAAGGGCTTGGAATGAAGCAGAAAAGCAGCGAGTGCCCTGCACAGCACACACGGATCACTCCGGTGGGTTTGCAGGCATGTGAGTTACCCTGGGGCTGCTGCACATCCCTACACTGCAACGTGACAAAAAGCTGCTGCTGGTCACAGAGAGCCTCGCTGCAATGTATTGATTTACTTTTAACACTTCATTCCTCAGCAATAACATAAATCAGCAAGAGAAAAAGAGGAATAGGAAATAGCTTCCAGCAACGCTGAACGGACCGTGCTGCAACCTTGGTTCTACCCAGCAAGGTTACAGCTTGGAGGAGTTACACCAGTATCTCATAGCTCATATTTTCCCCCCTTTATTCTTAAAATAGCTTAAAGTGGTTAAGACGTTATAGAAATGTCCCTGGGTGAGCTTTTGGGATGCACTGAATTACTTTAGATCCTGAGGAAAGTCAAGAGCAGTAGTTCTGTTGGCAGCTGGCTGCCCACAGGCACTGGGGGGGCCGGGGGGGCTGCCCCAGAGCATCCACTCGTCCCTCACCCAGCATAGAACTGTGCCCTGTCCAAGGGAGCCCATCAGCAGCTGGGGAGGGCCCCTCTGAGCTGCCCCAGTCTCAGCTCCAGGGAGAGGGGAGTGGTGAAAGGAGCAGCAGTTGAGCATTTCCTAGCAGAGAAGTGAAAAGGGTTATTTTAAGAATTAAAGTGTTCTGTTACAGAAAGTTTGGAATGACAGTCTCCCAGGTGTAGACCACAAATAGCATAAAGTAAAATAAAAGGGAGCAGGAAATGGGTACCTGCTGAAACAAAAAGTAGAGTATCTTTCTCAGCTGATAATTCCCCCACCTTTTTTCTACAGAATTATTGTTCAGAAAAGTATTGATCCACATCCTCCCTTAAGTGTAACTCTCATTTTTCTTCTCCTCTCTGCTAAACAGTCACACTTGATAAATCTCTGTTCTATACACCCCTGCACCCTGACACTCACACAGGGTGCACACACACACACACAGCCTCACCTGCCTTTAAACAACTGCTTCAGTATTTCCATGGGCTCACATTAAGTGTGTGCGGTCTCATCCACTCAAGCCTAAAGAGATTTCCCAAGCACAATGTCAGTCTGCTTATGGAGATGAAGCTAAATAAGCATCCAGTACCTGCCTGAGCTTCAGAGCACTTGGAAATGTAGGGGGTTTTTTGGTGCCCAGCCCTTTCTAAAGCACGTGGAAAGCACAACCCTGCTGCTCTGAGTCCCCCTCGGCTCCCAGCCCTGCAGGATGCCTGAGTCTGTGCAGAGCACATTTATCTTCTGCAGACAAGCCACAATAATCGTCATTTGCAAAGAATTTTTTCAGTTTGCACCTCCTATATACCTGCTAGGATGGATGCGAGAAGCAGGACATTAATCTCAGCCTTTTGTACCTTTTATCCTCAAGTTAAATGAATGTGGAAACAACATTTTCATTGGCGCTTGCCTGTCCTTATAGCCTGTGTCGTGGGGTTTGGGGGTTTCTGATTTCAGGAGCTCAAGCAGCCTGAAACCTGCCAGGTCTTAAAATTATTATTGATTCCTTCTACTGTCTCCAGGGACTGCTGCAAAGAGCCAGGCTAAAACCCCTTATTTATGATGCACGGTGTTTTCAGCACAGGCTGCTGATTGAAGAGGATTTCAGGTATAGCAATTATTCAACCACCACGACACCAACGTTTAACTAATACTCTGCTTTGTCATAAAGTCCTCTAATCCCCAAGGATTGGGCCATGCGATGCATCCTCTCGTAGCACTCTGCCTTATTGGCCTCACTAGATAAACACAATGAAGTCAAAGATGAGCTGGGTGGGGAAAGGTGTTCCCTGAAGCCTTGCAGGACAAGGGTGTGGGGAGGAGGACCCAAGCACCCTGGGAGGACAAGACAGATTCCTGACCCTGCTCTACTGACCTGCTAGAATCAGTAGATAGGCAGAAAAATAAAAAGACTGCGGAAAATCTAACAACTAAACTCAACAAAAATTCCTCTTTGGCATAGATTTCTTTGGGAAATTTCTTTTGCCATCAAAAGCTGCTGCATTCTGGGATAAAACCTACTGAGAGGTCTTGCTACAGGAGGACACTGAGGAGCCAAATAAAACCATCTTCAGAGCTAACACTGGAAGAGGCAGAGGCAAGAAATACCATTACATATGTGCTTGCAGGTTGTTAAGCACATTTCAATATTTTAATGAGCATTTGGGCTTTGCAATGAATGTTTTCCATTGTGAGAAAAGGTCTTTTAATGGCTGTACTGGCAGCGAGACACGTGTTCCACTTTCTGGAGAAATAGGGCTCCAGTTGAGCAACTTCTACTGGTAACAAATGAATCTGAAGGGAGAACTTTTCTCTCCCTTTCATCCTGGAAGGAGGATGATGAAAAAGGATTAAAACTGAGCCTGGTGCTGGGTGGGGGGAGGGGGGAGCAGCTCAGCCCATCGGCTCTAGCCCATGGGCTGAGCTGAACCACTCATCCTGGAAGGATGAAATGGGCTGAGCTGAACCACTCAGTCCTCAGAACAGCAAAGAGGGAGGTTTGATTGCGCAGATTTTTACCCCCTTTCTGTCTAAAGAGAAGTGTGTCTTTTCAGGATTCTTTCAACACTCCCTGTACTGATGTTCCTCTACTTTCCATCATTTTCAGTTTGTCTCCCTTTCCTCCAGTTCTCCACAAAGAGACAGATTCTTCTATTTACACATTTGTCTGCAGAAATAAATACCAGGATAGGTGTTGTTCTCTAAAATATGACCAGGGAACTGACTGTAACCTCTGTTAATGATGGTAAATCACAGGTTCTATAGATTGAGGCAACGTGACTGCTTTATAATTGCCTTTTCACACAGGGACAAACACAAGGCTGTAGCCTCACCACAATGTATTTAATTATCTATCCTGGGTTAGGTTTGACTCAGAAATGCCACTCTCTTCATTAAATGGTTAACAGCTATTGAAACCGAGCAGCAGCCTTCTCTGAAAACACCACTTGGAGAAACAAAACCAACTTTTTTGCACTTTTCCTTCTGCCACATTCTTCTGCCCCTCTCAGTAAGGGCAAGAATCACCATCTTCCACAAACGGAGGTGCAGGAGCCAGACAGAAATACCCAGCACGGTTCAGTCCCTGTCAGCACAATGGTGATGCTCAAACTCTTCTGTTTCACCAGAGAATTTGTGGATGACAGTGTGTGGTTTGGGGCTTTTTTTTGTCCCTCTCCATCTCTGGCTGGGCACTCTTCACTAGCAATAGTTTCAACACTAGACCATGCTCCGAGGGAGAGAGAGAATCTACACATCATTCTCTTTTTTTCCTGCTCTAGAATTGCTCTTTATCCCAATATGGAAACATCTGGTTAGAAACACAGTAACCTTATTTTTTTTAAAGATATCTGGAGTATGCTTGAAGTCAAATGGAGACAGAAAATTTACTTGCTACTGCCACCAAAGATTTTTCCTGGCAAATTATTCAGTTTTATTAAGCACATAAAGACCTGCAAAGTTGGGGTTTTAATGTACTTATATAGCCATAAACATATATCACTGAAATAATTGCATTCTAATGATTATTTTTTTTTATCTTCACATAATTTGTATATTTAACAATCACACCAATAGAAAGAGAAATGCTCACTGTAGAAGCTTTGTGCTCAGAGATTAGGTGCACGCCTCTGCCTCATCCCCATGCTGCTGCTGAAAGCTTCCTAATTCCCTATTATGTGCTCCTAATGGCCTGTGTGGAGATAATCTAAACGTCCCCATGTCCTGCCTGGGTCTGTTGCAGCACCTCAGGGCTTTGCACACAGGGTTTGAAAGGTTTGGCTGCTCTAGAAATGCAGGTTCAATCCTATCCAGGCAGATTTGCTCTTCTGAAAGCCATGTCCAAGGGAAGCTTGTGTCTGTTGGGGGATACAGGCTGAGAAAGCTGCTCCTCAAGCCCTGACCTGAGGATTCCAGTGGTATGCAAGAAGCCTGGACCGGAGTCAGCCAGACCTCTTTATTACAGTGGAAAAAAAAAAAAAATTCATGTCTTAACTCCTTTAGAAAGCATCTGGAGGTCCAAACATGGTTTGGCCAATACCACCTTTCACCTCATGCTGTCTCTGGTGGACTTTCTGGGTGACTGTTGGGAGCATCCCAACACCACAACCTCACGCTGAAGGTCAGTTCTCTCCCATGAGCATCCCAGGTCCTGCTCCTCCTCCAGGCAAAGCCCTGAAACACTGTCCTCATTACATCTGGCTCTTGGGTTGTGATAAATACATAGCTGTGTTTTAAACTGCCTAATTAAACCTTTAATTTAGATTTAATAACAGTTTAATAACATTTATATCTATAGATAGAGATAAATTAGCAAAGAAGTGCTGTTTACTAACAGCGTATGGGATCCTGTCAACTGCCACACAAGTCACAGAAATAGATGTATGCAACAAATGGTTAATTAACTTCTCGGCTGAGCATTCCCTCTAATAATTTCTGGTTATTTAGTGAGATCAGAATTACAAATTATTAAACCCAGTTAATAATTAGTTTAAGTGGACATTAATTAGCATTGACTAATAGTGAGATTCTTGCTACACCCACTTGCTTATCCGAAGACCTTCTCTTAGTTAATGACACAGAAATGAACCAGATGAATCTGGAACATTTACAGCTTATTGAAAAGAAGTGCCCAAGTCAGAAGGAATAAATTAGCTGATAATTCCAGAAAAGTCAAATGTGTAATTACCATGATATGGGGTGTCCTGTCCTAACGCTGCATCTGCTGCTGCTAAGGAGCTTCGATTGGCCCCGCGCAGGGGCATCTCCCTTTGCAGGGTCTGCGAGGGTCTGTGCAGCTCTTGGCACCTCTGAGGCCCCTTCTCCAGGGCTGGAGGAGGAGAGCAGAGAAAACACTCAAGTGCCTTTGAGGGCACAGAAGCTGGAGGCGCATTCTCAAGTTCCACTGATTTATTTTTGTTAAGTAATTGAGGTCGAGAGGACTCAAATCTCCCACTGAGCATGTGCTTAAGTGGAGATAAGAATCAGGCCGCCTCCTCCTGCTGGCTGTTGGGACTAGTTTTGCTTTTCCAGAAGCAAAGCTTTCTGCTTCTGAAAGCTCGCTCTGCTGCGTGCGGCTGTCCTGGGAGCAGTCACACCCTGCTCACTCAAGGAGCAACAGCTAATCCCCCTCATAGTTAATCTGTAGCCAAATAAAACAATTAAACACTAATAAACTACAAAAACTGAATTCCAAATAGATCCTTTCTAGCTTTGTCATCATTTCAAAGGCTTCACAGGTTGGGCTTTGGGGTGTTGGGTTTTTTTTTTCCTCCGTCTCTCCTTGGCAAGTTGCAAAATATCTTAGCACACTTTGAGCATATCCTCTGGTAACTTGTTATGCACACATTTAGTTTTTCTGGGGGTTTTAGTTTAATCACTTAGAGTGATGCACAGGTCTCTGCAATCCTTTTCATCTTGGCTCATTGCACATGTGGAAATGGGGCTGCAACACAACATGTTATGGCAAAGTTTCTCCTTTCAGCTTTAGGAATGAATTACACTGCGGCAAGCTATATTTGGAGCTCTCAGCCACTGCTCTTCCATCCCGTGGCTTTTGATGTTTCATACGTTTGTCTGAGCTGCCTGTCTGCCATTTGAGCTGCCTTGAAGTTATCAAAGTTTTATCATTTTTCAAGTATAAAAATATTTTCTCCAGCCCTTCTGCTCCCACTGGTTTCCTTCTGAATGCCATCAGCCCGCACCAATCCACAGCCACCACGCCGGCCACCTGGTAAGGACACTGGGTGGATGTGAAGCTGGTGGAAGGTTGTAGGAGGGATGACTTTCTCTGCCATTAATTGCTTCATTCCTTTTATTCCTTCTCCACTTGGATGTTTGTCAGTCATGCAATCCAAATAAGTTAAGACTGGTTAAAGCAATTTAGCCACAGGGAATTTCAGTGTCAGCAAAGAAAAGGACACCTCCTGACAACTGCTGTGGTTTTGGTTTGGTACCTGTGCTTTGTAAGCCATGCACAATCCGGGTACAACAGCTACTCCCAAATATCTGTCTTTGTACTGTAGGCAAAAAAATGGATTTTCATTGCTTCTGATGATTAGTGACTTTGATACCACTGATCACATCAATTCTCAGAACATTTGATTAATGAGACCATTTCTAAGAAACAATAATAAGCCTGTGGCAAAAATATGACAGGAACAGGGAGATCTGTCTGTACTTTATCTCATCCAAGGCCCTGACCGTAAAGAAGTTCCTAAAGGTTGTGAGCAAAAGCCTTGTAATGGTTTTCTTCCATTTGCCTTGCTACTTGCATCAGCTGTAGTTCTCTTGTTTTGGGTCTGCAGGCAGATGATATCAAAATATTCCTATCTGTAAGAAAAGTGAATTTCCAAAGCAGTAAAGGGGCATCAGAGATGGACTCCTGCTGATCCCGGGAGCATCGCCTGCTTCTGCAGAACTGCAACAGGCAGCTCTTGGCAGGGATGGACCTAAGGGCCTGTGACTGCAGGGACCACAGCACTGCTGAGCACAGCCCTGCCGTGACAGGCAAGCAAGTGGTGGGGTCAGTGCAGAGATGGCCCCAGAACCTCAGCTCCACCAATGCCACCCTCTGAGAGCCCTTCTCCAATGCGCCACAACCATTCCCTAAGGCAGTAAAACAGCAGGAGCAGAGGAGAGAAGAAGGTCATGGCTGCACTTCTATGGCCTTGTAAGGAATTGCTTTAGTTAAATCCCCCTCCGTGCTCCTTCTCATCCGAGGGCCCTGAAAGGCTTCTATTAATTCTCATTTGAACTAAGTTATCTACTTTTACACCAGATTTTGTATGAAGAACTCACATTTGGACTTGCAGCAATCACCAACCAGGGAAATATTATTTGTCCTTTCTTGTACCACGATGACAATACAAGCACAGTGGGAATTGTCAATACACTTTGAAAGTGGCAAAAATAGTGAAAGAAATGAGTTCATGCAGTGCAGGAGAAACTGCTACCGAAGGCGTACTGAGGGTTATACAAATAGGTGGGATATGCAAGATGAGGAGGAAACCAGACTCTCCAGGATTGTTACAATGCTGCTTTTTCTTTTTCTTTGTGTTTTTTCAGCCTGCAGTAATGTTTATATCATCCTTCTGGGCTTAACTCCATCTCTGGATAATCAAGGTGGAGAAAGCACAACAAAAATGCCTGGCAGGTGATTATTCCAGACCTGGCTATGTGAGGTTTCTATCACATGCCCTGAAGCCACTGAGACAAGAGCCATCAGAGGCAGGCACTGCTTGAGATGGACACTTGCTCTGCCCCAGCCCTGCCACCCTGGTTTCTGGTGAGTGAGAGTGGGCAATAAAGGTGCAATTATGTTGAGACACAAGAAGAAAGAAGATGAATTATGGACTTGCATTTATATAGCACATTTCATACCAAACCACTGAGTTCACTGATTGATATACAAATTACATTTTGAGAGATCACTTTCTCCACCCCTGACATGCAGATATATAGAATGTAATCATTATTTTTTAAAGCAAACTTACTTATTAATGCAAACCCTACAATTGGGGTGAGCTCTTCTGGGCAAAGATGAATCAGAAGTGACAAAACTCCACCATCTCGTGACGAGCGTGCTTAAGAATGAACGGAATAATTGAGATACTTAGATCCCTCCAACATGGTAAGTTCAAAGCCAAACAGAAAACTCCTCTAAGGATTCAAAACAGACTTAGCACTTAATTACATTTTAGCAAAGTCCCTTGAAATCAATCACTTCCAGAAACTAATACCCACCTTGATGATTAGACAGGGGCAATTAATACACTAGTATGAAAATTGTTAACCATGAGAGCAACCAGTTTCGATGGGATAATTGCTCTGAGAAAGATTACTTGATGGTTAATATCTGAAGAAGGGAGGTACTTGGGAGAGGGGAATCTACTATGTTAACTGCAACTAATTAAAAGTGACCTAATTCTCACTAATACAATGTCTGATTGGATAAAACTTGAATCTGGGAGGCTAATTGGGAGCGCCAGCACGTGTCGCTCCTGCTGATGCCTGCTGGGAGGTTTGCTGCTTTATCGTGGAGAAGAGGTAGGGAGCTCCTCTGAGGGCAGTGTGGAAGGGTCTGTCACGTCAGAAAGGTGACTCTGCCTCCTCTGAAGTTATTCCTCAGGCAGACGCCCATCGCTGCCCACTAACACCAACAGGTCACAGAATCACAGAACGGAAGGGGTTGGAAGGGACCTCAAAAGATCATCTAGACCAAGCCCTGCCAGAGCAGCATCACCTCGATCAGGTCACA
>JANIJG010016863.1:11490-26206 GCA_024611175.1 Megaceryle torquata
ACAGTGCAAGTTTCTCCTGATGTTTCCATGGAATCTCCCATGTTCCAGTTTGCAGCCCTTGCCCCTTGTCCTGTCACTGAGCAGAGCCTGGCTCCATCCTCCTGACACTCGCCCTTTACATCTTTATCAACATGAATGAGGTTCCCCCTCAGTCTCCACAGCTGTTTTGTGGGAAAGCGCCGCCAACTGCGGCGTAATCGGGGCTGTAAACCTGTCAGCCCAACTCACTTCAGCAGCTAGGAATGAGCCTGGTAAAATTAAGTCCATCATGTTGAACTGCTTTGAATATTGTGTTACATTTCTAAATTTTCCAGCACGTGTTTGTTCAGTGGCTGAGTGGAAGTGTCAGAGAAAAAATGTTTATTTTTCATACTCCCGCAGTTAATGACCAATTTTTCACAAATCATAATAGTCTTACACCATTAGGTTTTATAATTGGGTCTTTCTTGCATCATCCTGTTTACTCACCACACAGAGGAATCTGACAGCCACCCTGCCAGGGTGGCCAGAAACCACTCATGTGGCAGCACAACCTCACAAACGAAGGCTGAGCTCCCGCGACAGCAGCCGGGATCACGACTCGGGGCGAGGAGAGGGGCAATTTCAGCACGAAACACAAAGTAACCCTGACGTGGAACCGACACCACCTCTGATGGGTGGTGGCACAGCCCTGTCCATCCCAAGCCGCTGAGCGGCTCCACTCTGGAGCATCATCTTTGCATTAACCTCAGTGGAGATGCTGTGTTTGCTCCAGCGGAAGAATGAGCCCTGATGGTTTCCAGCCACCTGCCCGAGGATGGGGAGGACACCCCAGGCTGGCAACATCCCTGACAGGCAGTGGTTAAATGACTTGCCCAGCTAGGATGCTGCTGTGCTGTCCGCAGAGGGGATGAGAGCTATCAGAAAAGGAAAGTGTGACTACAAACGCAGGGTCTCAGAACCTCTTCTGACTCTATTTATTGCACGGGAAAAAGACACATTTCAGATTTTCCCCCAGCCCTTGTTCCACAATCAGTTTTTTCCTTCATGGAAATTGCAGCCAAACAGGAGCTCTGTTACTCGTGAATAAAGATGTGGGTGATTCACTGGGCAATCAATATTTATTCCAGAAGGGAACGACGACTGCATTTCACCACTGAGGGTGAAAGGTGGCGATCACCGAATCATTACTTGAGCATTAGACCACTATTTATACGGCTGGGCAATTAATGACAAAAAAAACCCCCAATCACAAATAGCATATTGAACAAAAATACCCAAATTATTTGTGTAAATTGTTGGCAATAAATAATCTGACCAACCTTTCTCAATTCCTTTGGTCGTTTCTTAGGAAGGTTTCAAACTGCTGTGCCAGCGCCTTTTTACAGCAGGCAGGATTGGTCACCTTCACTACAGACCAGGGTCAGACTCCACCAAACCACAGCTATAGGTGGGAACGGAGCCCAGGGAGCAACCTTCTCTACTGAGCACTAGCCCTGGAGGGCTGTCCAAACGCCTGTTTATGCAAACAAAATAACCAACACGTCACATAAATACGGGTTGGGTTCAGAACTCCTGCCCTCCAGCTCTGTCAGTGCACCACCTCATCTCATGTCCTCACCCACACCATGATCCAGTGCTCCCCACCCAGACTTCTGCTGTGACCTGGTTTCATACTTTTCCAACCCTGCCTTGAGTCACCTCCGTGGTCACTTGCCAGAACAAATGGACCTAAAGAGGAATGAATACGTGCTGGGCCTGCCTCATTGGTTTCACACCATTTTAAAGAGGATTTAGAGTAGCATAAAGTTGCTGGGGCAAAGCAGAGAAGCTGAGTGGGTATATATGTATTTACATTGCCTTCTAGTGCTCGAGATAAAGCCCAACTTAAAATCCCTTAACTCTTTTTGACAACAAATTAGTTTCAGATCAAGGGTTTCTGCTCTGTCTCAAAATATGATTTTCACTTCCAAATTATTCGTGTTGCCAGAAGCCATTGCTAACAAAAAAAAGGGCAAATTTTTAATGGTTTGTATAATGTCTTGTTCACTTTCAGTTTTCTTCATAGAAAATTCCCTTTGTCACTTCATGCCAGAGAGTAAACCTTCCTATCACATTAATTAAGCAGAGCAGCCCAGGCTTTTGGGCAGAAAAGTGCCTGTGGGTTCACTTTGTGCAACTTCAGAACCTTGCAACCCTTGCACCTGAGCTCCAGGTGAAGAGAGTCTCCAACCACGAGCCAATCTCAATGATAATGACAAAGGTCTCCAAAATCAGAAATTTTAGTCAAGTTTGTGGTACTAAAGCTATTTCAGGAAGGCATTTCAACAGGCAGGTAATGGGCAGGGGCAGGAGAGGACCTTGCTCTATCCCTGGGCCAACCTCTAGCCCAGCAGGGACCTTGGCTCTACCCCCAGCACCACCGTGGTCCGCTGAGGAGCAGAGCAGTGACTGCCAGAGCTGGTGTACTGAGGATAGAAACACCAAAAGATGAAGCTGGCACTTAATAAAAAGGGAGGACCACACCTTGCAGCACGTGGAGCAAGCTTTCTGTTTGTTACAGGTGCATGAGGAAGCTGCTGGAGGCTCCGACTTCTCTTGCTGGAGACCACGAGAGGGCTGCTGCATGACAACAGCAAATGCAAGGCTCTCTGCTTGTCATTGCAGCACTGGGCGAGCTTGAAACCAGCTCAGGTCCTGCTAACTGTGGTTTGTCCAAGCACCGAGCTTGGCGCAGAGCAAGAATCCAGTTCCTTTAATTGCTCAGAGAGGGAAAAGCAACTGTAAAGCCCCAGGAGCTTCACAGCCCCTGCAAGGTGGGCAAGGTGCTCCCTGCGGGGATGGGACCCTGCCCTCCACCCCCCCATATTAGCCTTTGGGCGGGGAACAACCTGTTCTAAGAAGCTGAAGAAAGGATATTACACAAGTCAGGGAGAACAGGGATATTTTTCCCCTTTAATTGCTTGCTGCTTGGCTAGCTATTGATTACCTTTTTTGCAGAGTTGCTATTTGTTTTTCTTTGCAATAGATTGGATTCTTGAGTCTTTTAATCAACTGTAATTGATTGTGATTACCACAAGCTGCTCAAGAGACTGCCCAGCTTATTCCACATGCTCAAAGCAGGGCTTGACTCGCTCCACGTGTGCGCAGAGACTCCTGTGTCCCCTGCCTGCCTCCTTCACCCCCAGCCAAACCCAAGTTATGGGATGAGCTACATCAGCCAAAGACATCAGCAGCAAAGAAGGTGCATCTTCTAAAAATTCCCTGCCTCCCTCTGCTCCTCGCAGAGCTTACACCAGCTTCCCTCTCCACTTTTGAGGGGAACCCTGGAACTTCTGATTAAACTTTCAGTGTGAGTCTTTAAAAACTTGCTGCTTGCTGAACTTGGAGATTTCAGCAGGTGTTGTGGCTGCAGCTGGAGCAATGTTGGGATAAATCTTCTATTGGCTTAATGATTAATTGTATCCAGTGGAAAATTATTCCACAGGCACAACAATCAGTGCTCAGTGTTTCCAAATGTTAGTTTCTTCTATAAATGGGTGTTAGCAAAAAGCAGATGGCAAAGATAATTCACTGTCTACTGCACTATCCTCACCCATTGTCTTTGCCTATTGCTGTGAACCTCAGTCAGGCTCGATTTACAGTTATCTCCTCAGCTGCTGGTACCACGCCGTGACAGGCTGTGATTTATGGTTATTTTGTCTGCTGTTTTAATTACAAACTTCTTGTTCTGTGATTCAGTTTGAGATCAGAAAGGTCCATGGGAAACTCTGAGAGGGGTTAAGTTTTTTGTTCTCCTCAGAGCAGCAGTTTGCATGTTCAACTCCTGCCCAGGCAGATGCTGGAGAGGAGCAAACACTGGAGGAGGACATTGGCTTCCCCCAGGGCCAGTAACAGTTGGGTTTTCTGGTTTCTCAATAACCTGCTTTGGTCACCTGAACAACCAACCACCCACTAACAGAGAGTGCCTGAGGCACATAAATCACCATCCCTTCACTAAGACTTTCTCCCTCCTATGACTTCAAGTGCCTCACAGTTCCCAAGGTGAAGTTTGGACCAGTAAATGGTCCTTTCACAACATCATACAGGTCCTGTCTGGATTGCTCCTGAGCAAAGAGGCTTCTCCTTTGGTATTTGACTGTCTGGATAACGCAGCATCACCTTCCTGTGCCTGACTCTCAGGACCTTGCAGGCTGAATCCCAGCCTTTTGTCAGCATCTCACCTCTAAATGCAGGATGCTGCTATTCCTCTGGGGTGTCCCTCGAGTCAGGCATCCTTTTGTTTACAGTTCTGCTAAGGATTTTCTGATTAAATTATTACTTGTTCACTTTTTCTGCTTGCTTTCCCCTGCAGGCTTTTCTCAACCAGACCATCTACCACACAAATACTTCTGTAATCTGAGGACAAAGTTGTCACTGAAAATCATTCATTTGCCCCTCTGAGACACCGATCATTGAAAAAACCCAAGCAACCTTAACACTCTCAGCAGTCAAGATGTCACGGGAATTTTGAAACGTACCAACTCCTTTTTAGCTTGTGAGACACAGAATCAGATAGATGGAGGCCTCAGGAAAGAGGAAATCGTTCCCCAGACTAAACAACGCCAATTTTCTTCTCTATGCTACGCACAGAGCATCAGCACCAACAGAAGATTCTGCTTTCAACCACTCCAGTGTGAAAAAGTGAAGCTGCTTCATCGCTTTGATTTCTATGACAGCCCAGTACAGATCCTCCCTCCCATCTGCTCGGTGAGGGGCTTACTGCCTCACTGCACTCTCACAAGTACTCGGCTGAGGGTGGGCTCCATCCGTAGAAGCTCTAATTCGGCCACGGTGGCTTTAGCCTGTGGTGGGATCCCTGCAGGACACACTCTCTCGGGGAACCTAATGGGGTCTGTGCAGATCAAGAACCTCCCTCCAGGTCTGTGGAGCCACCCCGCTCAACTCCCTGATGGGGACAGAGTTTCCCATTCCATTTTCCAGGATGGTTATCATTCTCTATTGAGTACTGTAGACCCACAGAGCAATTTCTTCCAGCTGCTTCTGCATTCCACAGAAGCCTGACAATTTAACCTCCGTTAAAAAATCCTCTGGGATACCTTGTGCATACTGGCTGCAACTGGGTTTTAATGGTCATTTCACTTTATGGGCCTTGAGAGTGGTTTGGGATCTTCCCAAACTAACATTCATGGGGCAAGGCTTGACCTCTTCACCCTGAACAGTGCTCTCGGGTCCTGTAGCTCCTTGTGAATCAAGCTGCTGCACAGCAGATCTACCCGCCTGCTCCTAAAGGTGTCAGTCACTTGAAACACGGGATGTCACAGCAAATCAGCAACACTAAGAAATACTTTTTCTTTTTTCAGGAAAAAAAAAAAAGGCCATTAAAAAGAAAAGCCAAGTACATCAGGAATGTGTGGAATGGATGCAGCGAAAGATGTATGGTCACATCATTGTCTAGCTGATGGCATGGTGTTGGGTCATAGGCTGGACTTGACAATCTTGGAGGTCTATTCCAGCCGCAGAAATTCTGTGATCATTTCCTACCTCAAACTGCAGGAAGGACAAACACTGAATGCTGTCCTTTTTTGAACTTGAAAACATTGAACACAACCCACCCCAACAACAAAACAGCAACTTTTCTGACCAAACCTGCTCCTTTTGGTAGTCCAGCTGCAACTTTTTATGGTGCAAAAGCAAATCCTGCATGAAATTCCGATCTGAGCACTCCTGAACACTGAACTCGAAGTCAAAAGACCAAGTCATGAAATAAGCATCTGTCACAGACAGACACTTCTCCCATCCTCACAGCCAAGGTGCAACTCTCTCTAAGCCAAACAGCCTGTCCAGGGTGTCCCTCACTAGTGTAATACAAATAGAAGCCTATTTTTGTATAGCATTAGGTCTTGGAGACAATCCAGAGGCAGCTCTTACAATCCACGATGACTTCAGGCTGACTCACACCCTTAACTCACAGGAGCCATTGTCTTTATTCAGATTTTCCACTTATGCTGCAGGCATCTGACATGGGTTAATTACAGCTTTTTTTTTTTCCTTATTTGTTTCTTCCCTTTATATTTAGTACATTTATAAAGGGGTAAAACAGGCATTAATGAAGATGTTCTAATTGCAAAAGTCCTCAGTAACATTGGAAAGGAGTGGAAAAAAATTCTTCATCTGCAATAAATGGAAGCTGGAAACTGGGACCATCCCCTGCTTAGCTCCTGCCACATCAACCAGCCATGAGGACACAGCACAGCTCCCAGCCAAGGCCCGTGTGAAAAATCCCAGTACTGTTCCTCAAGGAAGAAAGAGCATAAAATTAATTTTTACTTCAGAATTTGTCTCCAGCTGGGATCTCCTTGATCAGTTTGCCAAGGCTCACATGATCCAGCTGCCCATGACTGTGGGGAGGGGCACTGAGCTGCCTGGATGTCTGAGGTGAGCCCAGCCCAGGGTGTCACATACCCTGGCAGAGATGTTTGGGAACAACCATGGGGCCAGGCAGGGCAGGACCAGGTCAATGAGCAGGGAGGGCTCAGAGGAGGTCACTTTAACCCCTTAACAGAGCTTAGCAGAAAATAACAGCTTTCCTCCAGGCTTTTTAAAGATGTAATCTAGAGAACTCTCGGCAGAAATATATTTTTATTACACCCTAGAAAATTACTTTCTCTTGCCAAAAATCCTACAGACTGATACAATGTTCTGCTGACAAGCACCAAACAGCCTAATGCAGAGGACATCTCCAACAGGGGACAACTCTCATCCCTCCAGGACAGACTGTTTGTGAGGGGAGATATGCTGAGTAAGAGATGGGGGAAAAAGATCCTGAGGGGACGGGAGAATCGATTCTTCCAACGGCTCCATGGGCACCATTTACAAGCAATAAAGGGATTTACTGGCTGCAGAGACAAGAGCGTGGCTCCCCCGAGAGCAGCACCTAACAGCCACCAGTCAGAGCAGAAAGAGGATTAAAGGAGCAGCTACTAAGTGCAAAACACATAACTGTGGAAAAAGTAATTTCTAGACGAGTAAAATAACTCATTCCTGCTAACTCAGGTACACAAACTGACTGCAGAACACAGCAACAAGGGAGAGAAATGAACCACTCTCTCTCGCCAATTATACAAGTTTTGAAGCCCATAACATCCCTGGCTTGCCACACAGAACCAGGAGCGAGCTGAGGAGCTCTGTCCTCTCCTCTTGCAGCCAGCACCGTTCCTCTGCACGAGGCGTCCTGTCCTCCGCGAGCCCGCGGCGGATGCAGATGCAAAGCCTCAAGCCTGCCAGATTTAATGCAAGATGTTTTATTTATATGCTCTTCCTCCCTGATTATACCCTGCTGGAAATAGAGCAACACTTCTTCTTTCCACCAGTGTTCACGAGTCCTGTCTACTAGTAAAATTACCCAAAGACAGTGGTAAAAATTCAAGGGATGAAAATGGCACTGGCTAAGCTGAGCAGTGGGGTTGTAGCCGGTGCCGAGCTGGTGTCTCCACCCGAGTAGGGCAAGAGGTGCCATTTGGCAGCAGCTGAAGGTACAAGTTTCCCCTGGGAAAGAACAAAATGAACAATCCCTGCTGCAAAATGGATGTGGGATCAAACGGGCATGGGAACCACCTCGATGACAGCCCAGCCGAGCTGAGAGCCCCTGGACTGCCTACCAGCATTCCCCATCTTCAAGAAAAAACCCCTAAATTAGTGCTAATTGTCCATCCTGGTCTGGTGCTTTAACACCTGCCTGGGAAGGGGGAAGCTCAAACACCTTTGGGAGGGCAGCAGAGCATCGCTCACCGCTCAGTCCTGGCAACGGGGGACCTGGGGAAGCAGGGTGGTCCCGCAGCACTGTGACATCACTGTCACTCCCTGTATCACTAAAACCTTCTGAGGGATGTGGGGACAGCACATCCATGCTTCAGAGATGGGGTGGCACCACAAAGGAGCCAAATTTCATATGGGTGACCACTTTCCCTCCCAGGCTCCAACTGCCCCCTGTACCAGTCCATTGCTGCTGGAGTGAAACAAGGAATAAAGGAGCAAAACAAACGCTGCCATTTTACAAATAATTGGCCAGCAAATCTAAATCCCATTAATATTATTTTTGCCTGGCAATAGACGTGCCTGCTGATGGCATCCAGGACTCTAATGGCACAGGTCTGTGCTCTGAAGGGACGTGCTGAACAGCATTACCCGCCTTCCTTCGGTTTATTTCACCAAAGGCAATTCCTATTTTATTATGCCTCTTCTTCTGAAGCCACTTTGTAAAAGAGGAGAACATGAGAGAGATTAATGCAGAGGCAGAAATGCAGAAAGCTCTGGTTAAAGACAGCAGCATAAATCCGAGAGGAAATGGATTTACTGGTGCATCAGCTGTGGGAATGCAACACTGTGCCCAGGGCACTGGGCAGGAATAGGATGCAGTAAACCATAACTGCAGAGAATTGGCCCAAATCCGCCAGATTTAACAGATTACAGGAGATTATGCTAAATAATGATTTATTTCTTTGGAGCCAGATTTCACAGGCCTGGGTTACAGCCCAGCCACACAGGTTAGCAAAGAGCTAATCTGGGCTGCGTGAGCAAGGGAAGGCAAAATGCTCTTCACATGTCATCTTTCGCGGACATTATGGTACAGAAAGTGCAAATTTCTAATGCTATTTTCCTAACCCCAGGCCTTACACACTTGTTTTCATACCAGCCTCTCTCTTAAATCCAAATGGCTGAGAATTGGAGAGCTGAGATCTCCGAGGTGCCTGCCAGCTGAACAGAAAGACTCAAAGAAGAAAAATTTGATGAATATCAGAAGTGAAAAGGTATGAAGCTTTTCTTTCTTTTTCAAAGAATCCATCATTGGTGTTTGTGACCCTAAATACCTACAGATAAGAAAAGCATTGAAAAGTCCCCAGAAACACACACAGCTAAGAAAGCCCCAATCTCTGCCACCTTTCCTTCTCCAATGAGTTTTATTCCAAAAGGAGAGAAGAAAACAAAGACTCAGCAATGAATTCAAATGGTGTGACCAGTATGGCATCCAGAATAATAAATGGCTCATTCCACTTATCAGCTGCACTTATTATTATTATTATTTTTTAAGACTGGCTTCAGACTCTTTATTCAGTTACTCGGACCTATTGATGCCTCTTGTGCCAAATCAATACACTTTCCTAGAGAACACGGAGTAAAAATCCATACTCCTCCTGCTCAGCAGTAAAATCATGCAGGTCGGTGTTGGGGTGCCTGAGTGATTGCTCTGTGGGTAGAGTATTAAACTGCCAAGCGTGGATGCTCGGGTAATAAAATAACCCATTTCCTGCACTTACCCCCTCTTGGCCACTGACCTGGAACATCATTTGCAGAACACATGAGCAAAGCAAATTACCAGGTGAGCTCTCAAAGACTCTGGGTCCTATTTGGAGACATTTTTTGCTAGCAAAGTCACATTGTCCCAGAAGATGTGACCTCAAGAGAGGTCAGGGCTCATGCTGAGAACTGTTGCAAATGTAACCCTTGAGCACAGGCGCTGGGGAATGGTTTACACCAGTGGGAACCCAGTTCCTCCTGCACATTTTGGGTGCAGTGGGTGCTGAGGAGGTGCAACTGAGGGGAGGGGGAGGAGCAGAGTGGCTCTGAGCGCACGCAGGGAGAGGTGGCCATGGAGGTTGAACATCAAGGGAAGATGGTTTCCTGCAGCAGTGGGTGTGGGTGGGAGAACAGTGCAGACCACCAGGCAAAACACCTTGCCCAGGGCTAGGAGGGGTTGGAAGGGACCTCTGGAGATCATCGAGTCCAACCCCCCCCGCCAACACAGGAGGACTCAGGGCAGGCCACACAGGAACAGATCCAGGCAGGGTTTGAAAGTCTCCAGAGCAGGAGACTCCACAACCTCTCTGGGCAGCCTGTTCCAGGCTCTGTCACTCTCACAGGGAAGAAGTTTCTCCTCATGTTGAGGTGGAACTTCCTGTTCTTCCCCTCGCTACCACTGCCTCTTGTCCTGTCCCAGGGCACCACTGACAAGAGCCTGGCCCCTTCTACCTGACACCCACCCTTCAGCTATTTGTAACCATCAATAAGATCTTCTCTCAGTCTTCTCTTCTCCAGGCTAAACAGCCCCAGGGCTCTCAGCCTTTCCCAGCAGAGATGTCCCAGTCCCTGCATCATCTTTGTAGCTCTCCATTGGACTCTCTCCAGTATTTCCCTGTCCCTCTTGAACTGGGGAGCCCAGAACTAGACACAGCTGTGGTCTCAGAGTAGAGGGGCAGGAGAACCTCCCTCGACCTGCTGGCCACACTTTTCTTTATGCACCTCAGGAGACCACTGGCCTTCCTGGGCCCTTTTCCATGGATAACTTATGGCCACCAGGACACCAAGGTCCCTTTTCCATGGGGCTACTTTGACACCAGAGAAGGCATCAGCATCCCTACTGCTGGCCTGGCCAAGGTGCTGGAAGCTCTTAGTTTTCTGCTAGCCCAGGCAGATGATGACAGCATTTATCACGTTCTGTGCCTGTGCTCTGTGCCTAGCTGCAGGGCATGGGGCTAATTTAAATCAACAGCTAATAACAAGATGAAGAAAAAGTGATTTTCTCCATCAACATTTATTGACAAGGGACCTCACTTGTGGACCTGCTGTAGCCAAAGCCAGCAAAAAACAGTGCTCAAGAATCATCAGAACAGAACAGTCTGACGCTGGCCAAGCCACACTCCCTCTAGTGAGTGAGGACTGCAGAGCTCCAGCTGCTCAATGCAGGGAGCCTCTGCTGTTCTGCTCAGCCTTAGAGATGGGAGTGGTTGTTGGTTTTATGGATTGTTGTTTTTTGTTGGTTTTTTTTTTTTAAGGAATAAAAAAAAAAAGAATTTTAGAGTTATACAATGTTTGCAGAGAAACTCCTTTGAGACAGCTGGAGTCTAAGAAACAGAACAGAAGTGGAATAAAATTTTGGCCTAGCCTTATTTTTTTTCTACTTTATAACAGAATTATACATGAACTTCTCCATTTGAACTTTTTTCTTGAATCAAACCATCTTGCCTTTTCCTCTGCATTTCCCCCTAGGACAGCACCTTCATTTCAATGCCTGCTACTCAAACCTTGGCCAGGCAGCCAGCCTTGGACCACTTTGCTCCCGGGAAAACCACCAAGAGCGTTTAACACCAGTCTTGTTTGGATGCTCCTGCTCACCTGGTGAGCAGATCCAGGCTGGCATGCAGGGAAGCACCATTCCAGCCCACGGTCTTATTGTTTATTAAGCCATGAGTAACCAATTAATCATTAATTGGCTTTATTAATCATTTATTAAGCTGTGAATAAGAAACTGGATGATTAGAAACTTGGTGAACCTGTCCCTGTGCAGCAATGGCTGTTGCTCCATCAGCAGGAGCCCTCCTGCATCCCTCTTTTATCAAGAAGGGTAAAGAAACAGAACTGCTCAGTAGAGACAAATCATTTACAAGGTTTTGTGTTTGTTTGTTTGCCTTGCACTTTAACTGGTTTCAGTTGATGCAAGGCATTTTAAAGTAATTCTTTTATATAGCCAAAGAGTTAGGAAAAAATATTTTGGTTGGAACAAAATGTTCCCTTCAGCATAAAGGCTTTTCTTTCCCAACTGCCTGGTTTTCAAACACACAAGAGATTAGAGTTGTTGGGTTTGGGTTTGTTTTTTTTTTTTATATTGACAAACACACCATTTCAAGTGTATATATTTGTGACTGACTCTTGAGATCAGATTTATTATAGAGTTAAAACCAATTTACATTAAAATGAAAACTGAGCTCGCTCACCCCATTTCATGATCATTGTAATAACAGCCTATTCTGCATCGCTTCTTGGTTCATAGTCAGTACAAGAACATTTTAATGAGTCTATTGCTGGGGATTTGAGTGACTACATTGAAAGATGCTTCTGAACAGTGGCTTCCTCTCTTTGGCTTTACTATGCTAATTTTCTGGTGCTTTTCTTTAGCATTCCCATTGCACATAAATGGGTGAATGCTAAACCCCATCCTACAGTGCTTGAGGAACCAGCCCACCCTCGACCTGTGTCTGGTAGGAGACCTGTGCTTCCTTAGTAAACCCCAGCGTTATTCTTCCCTCCCTGGCCAATGAGCTCAGGGAGGTGGTTTTCTAAGGAGCATGTCAATAATTGATCTAAAAAGGATTTATGCCTATCTCAGTCATGCTTTCCCTGCCACATTTACTCCAACATATGTCTGCAATCTACAGGGGCAACACAAACAGATCAGCTGTCCACATGACTGCACTTGGGAGCTAAAAATAACCTGCCAAAGTGAATACATTAAGTTCTGTATGCAAAACGCCTTGCGTTAAATGTCTGTTTGCACTGCTGATAAAATGTGTGTTGAAATATCCGTGGCCTTGATGTCTCGCGTTCACAGAACGGGGCTTTGCCAGCCAAAAATACCACCCACCACACACACTTAAATAGCAGGCGTATTAATCTGTTTAATTTTTCCATTCTCTGCTGGTTTGAAGGTCAGGTATTTGCCTACTGTACCTAAATAGCTCTCAAACTACAAAACAAAGAATAGTTAAAATAGACAATTAGGGCTTAGAGAGAAGTGTCTCCGAGTAGTCATTCAAATCCAAGAGGAAATTTCAATTAGATCACGCTTATTACTCCTTCATGTTTGCTTTCTGCTAATCTTTGAGAGCTTAAGCACTGAGAACATAAAATAGTCTTTCTGCCTCTCCAAGCACGAGGTAAGGGATGAGCTGGTGAGAAACTGAACCTGCATGTGCCTCTGGAACTGGGTATTTGCAGGAGCTAGAGGGAATGCAGTTAACTTTCTTCTCTCGCTGATAGCCATTAATAACAGCTACTGAATTTGCTTATGGAGAAGAAGAAACTGAACTGGCATTCACTGCTGCTGACAGAAACCTGGAAGCACTCAAACACTTGAGGGGTTTGCCAGCAAGAAACCAGTGAGGTTCTTTCAGCCGTAACCAGGAGCAGACCATGGCACTGGTCACCTCCAGTCCCAGCTCCAGCCACCTCCTCCCCTCCAGCCACACAGGTTTGCTGGGCACACACTCACAGCACTGTCCCTTCCATTCCAGTGCAAAAGCCAACCATAAACTACTGTAACCACAAAGTAATTCTTATGCTTCAAGAGCTTTGGACAATCCATACCATCAATGCTTGCCACTTTATCTGGCTTGATTACACCCTTTAATATTTTTCCAAAAGATCCACTGGTTTAAACAAAGCTCCCTAAGGCTGAATGCTTTACAAGTTTCTGGGTGGGGGGTTTTTTTGGTGCAAGTCCTTAAGCATTTTCTCAGTTTTCTCAGTATTTAGTTTCTTCTACAATCATTGACTTAGTCCAAAACCAGATGAGTATCCCACGCATGTTCATGAACATGCTCTCACAGGTGCTCGAATAGATACACGTTTATTTGTTCATTCACATGTGATGGAAGTCCCTACATGTTCTCCAAGCACCTTTATTAATAACAGAGGTACTCGCAGGAGAACAAAGACTGGCAACAGGTCTTGCATCTCCAGTGGCTGTAGTTCCCAAGTACATAATCTTACACATTAGTGTCCACAAAAGATTTCTGTAAAGCAAAGTAAAACTATCAGCCTTACTTTATGGAAGAGAGACAAGAGAGCTGGTAGAAGACAGACAAACAGAGGCTCATCTTCCTCCATTCTGAGATATCTTTACCTGGAAGCATCTACACAACAAAGCTCCATGCCATGGAAATCAACATGCCTGAGTTCTCTGAATAACAAACATCAGTAAAATTGCACTAAAAAAAAAAGAAATAAAAAAACATGATAATTTTTTGCTGCAGAACGAGATACAACTTCAGGGGGGTTGTGAGTTTTTCATTAAGGATGCAAAGCACTACATGGTCAAGAGAAACAGAACTTGGTGCTCTCACACTGGTGCTTTCCACAGGGGAAACACGCTCCAGAACATGCAACCCATGTAGATGGAAACAGCCCAGATACCCACGGGATAAGGGGAGCTGAGGACAGCTGACAGGACCTATGCCAGAGCAATGCACAGGCCACTCTGCTGGCACCCATCAATGCTGGCACTCATCAATGCTGGCACCCTGGAACGTGCAGGGACACCCTGCTCACAATTCCTGAGGTTTTAGTCCAAGAATCTTCTCTCTCGGGCTGTCAGGAAATGTGACACAGACACAAACCATCAAAGACTGCTTTTGACAGCTCACATTAAGAGAAAGGCGAAGTAAAAGGGTTGAAATAAAATAAGGAATGAGGTGACAGAAGGGGCTTTATCTGATAGAAAGGGTTTTTAAAGCGAGACGTCTGATAGCCTTCATTAATCATCATCTACGACTAGGAAAAAGCTTTCATTTGGCAAAGCTTTCATTCAGTTTACATTGCCATTTTGTTTCTGCTTATGCCTAAAGATTGCTGTGTACCAGGTGACAAGCTTGTGCAGATGAAAGGGAACAGCCTCCCTCCAAAACCCAGCTCCCCTTCAGAGCCATTCTGCACGGCCACATTCTAAAGGTTTAGAGCATGCCTCTTATCGGGAGAGGCTGAAGGATCTGGGGCTGTTTAGCCTTGAGAAGAGAAAGCTGAGGGGAGACCTTATTGCTCTGTGCAACTACCTGAAGGGTGGTTGTAGTGAGGCGGGAGTTGGTCCTTTCTCCCTGGTGACAAGTGACAGAACAAGAGGGCATGGCCTGAAGTTGAACCAGGGGAGGTTTGGGCTGGATATTAGGAAGAATTTCTTTACTGGAAG
>JANIJG010016863.1:26233-60200 GCA_024611175.1 Megaceryle torquata
GAACAGCCTGCCCAGGGAGGTGGTGGAGTCACCACCTTTGGAGGTGTTTCAGAGCTGGGGAGATGTTGTGCTTAGGGCCATGGCTTCGGGGTTTTGATAGGGCTGGGAATAAGGTTGGACCTGATGATCTTGAAGGTCTCTTCCAGCCAAAACTGTTCTATGATAATCCTTCCTTAGGGCCCTTGGCTCTATTTGCATCCTTAGGAGAAACAGGATCTTGCTGGACCTCTCTGTATCAGAAACCAGATCAGAGAAACTCTGTTCAAAACATTTGCACTCGTGCAGAGGGCTGCAGTGTCACAGGCAGCTGGCAGAGCAAACCAGAGGGAATTCTGGAGCACGAATGTTTGCTCTCAATTCTGTCTATGGCTATCTTAGCCTGAGAGAAAACAGGTGATAGGAGTTTTCTTTTGAAAGTGTCTCCCCCAGAGCTCAGGGAGACTGTTCTGCTGACTGGGCTCCTGCTCAGTTACCGATGGGCACCCAGCGCTCCCAGAGCCTGCACCCAGAGGCCTCATTGCGCAGACAGAGCCCAGCTTTGCAGCATGTTTTGGTACGACTCAAGCCCCTGGTCTACTTCTAGCCCATTTCTGAGCTTCACACCTAGTCCTCCAGGTCCCATCCTGGTGTAACCTGCAAAAGACTTCTTTTCATGAAAGAAATGCTTTTTTCTTGCTTATCCTAAAGGATTGGTTAAACTTCACAATATAAAAACTTAGAGTGCATATCTAAAACTCAAAGCAAAGCTCCTTACACTAATTAGCCCAAACCTTACAGCACTCTTGTACTGCAAACCCCATCCTTTGCCACTTGTTTTGAAGTGGGCACCGCCTGGTAAGCGCTCCTAATTGCTTGGTCCTTATTCTTTGTGCTGCTTTATACAACCTTTTAGTTATTATATTTCCACGTGAGCGCTTTTACATTATGACGACAGTAATTATGGCTTACAGGAAGGTGTCTTTTTAGAGGGTTTGGGAGTGCACAACATTATATACGTGTATTTCTAAAGAAATGATGCTGGCTGCTCCTATCAGCTTTTTTTATGCAGACCTGCTGCCTCTCACCACCGCTGCACGCTGTTTGCACAAGGAACGGTGGAGACAGGAGATTGTGAGATGACACAAATGGAGGATTTCAAGGATTTTCCAGGCTCTGACCAGGTGCTGATCCAGCCCCAAAATGTGGGGATCTGCCCAAGTAGCCTTCCTGGCCCCATCACCAATCCTCTGAAACAGCAACATCATTTTTGACCCCCCAGCTACTCAGCAGGATCATCGTGTCCTGCACTGTTCCCCAAAAGAGGGACGGCTGCTCCTGCTGTGGCACTGGCAGAACTGTCCTGAGCTGGTTCTCTAATTCTTCTAATTGATATTTCCATAATAAGCTTTTCATTAGTGAGAAAATTCACATTAAGTAGCTTTTCTTGTCCAATATTCCTCCTCATTTTTCTTCCTTGTCTGTTACTAACATCTGTTGAGCAAAATTGATAACAATAGGGGATCCATTACTGTCATTCCAGGGGTGCACCACCAATCCAGACACTTTGGAGAGTAAAATCAAAAATACTCTCTTGTAATAAAGGGAGTCAAACACTGAGCAGCTATGCTTTCTCACTACAAGATTCCATTTTTATGGAAACTGTGCAATATCTGGGTATTTAACTTATAAGTTCCATACTTTTCCCCTTAGCACGCCGCTCTCTATTTAGGTTTCTGTTGTTTACAGTCAAACCATGTTATCTTGTTGCATCACTCAGTCATGGTGTTAGCTGGCACCAGTCCAGTTTTATCCAGCAAGCATATTCATTTTGACAATGCACCTGGGGTTTCACTCGTTCTTGCTTTGACTTTTAATAGACACATCCCCATGCACTCAATTTATTACTTTGTTTATACCAGAGAGCAAACTGAAGAGCTGTGCACCTGAGTAAATCACCACAATTATCACACCCGGCCACTTGACCACAGGCTTGAAACTACTATAAAGTTACACTTACAACTCTGCACTCAACTGCATAAAGATATCTTAGTTTGCATCCTATAATATGTATCCCCCACTACATTGCCAGAAAGGCATGACATTTAAATGAGTTTATGTGCTTTTTATGTGAGCAAGCTTGAAAAGTTCTTTGAGTAGACAGATGTTCCAGGTAAGGAGGAGTAAAGCAGTTTGAGGTGGTAACAATGTGCTCAAGCTCAGCACCCCCATCCATGGCTGGCTCTTCAAATATTGCCACCCCTGGAGCTGCAGCTCTTGGCTATTGGTATCCCAGGTGAAGGTAAGTTTCACTAGAACACAGAAGCTCTTCAGACATATAAAGAATAAATAACAATAAAGCAAGTAGTTTATCACAGATGTGTTAGGAAAAATGAACAAAACAAGGTACTGTAAAGACTGAGATAAAGCTAAGTGATCCTGACAAGTCCCCGAGAGGTTCTGTACTTCTCCAAGGCCTTATGAGTCTCTTGGCTCTGCAAAATTACACCAGAAATCTAAAAATCATTAGCTTGATTGTAAGGTTTTTTTCACTGCTATTTCCATTTCTGGTCCAATTAGCAATACCTCAAACACATTTTCTCTCTCCTGGCATTTCAAAGCCCTATAGGAGGGCTGTCTGCTCCTCAGCAGGAGATGCAGCTCCGATGCGGGCAGAAGCCTGGAACCCCAAGGATGCTGCGTAGGTGGGGTCTGGCTGGAGCCTGACATTGCTTGATACCAGAGAACATCCAGTTTCAGTGAAATAATGAGGGAGAGGTCAAGTTCAATTCATATAGAGCCAGGTGGCCTCAAAACCAGCAGATTGAACCAGTGGGTAAGCTCGGGAATCAGTGTGGTTATTTATTGAGTACTGGAGGAGAAAAGCCACCTGAACAGATGGAAAATAGAGAAAAGCTGAACTGAGCTCTCTCGATGAGCAGCAGCAGCAGCACAGGATCTCTGTCCATCACCCATCAGCAGCTCAGAGAAGCAGCCACTGCAGGTATACTCTGAAACCTCCAACAAGGCTCTTCTACCTCCTCTCAGTGTTTAGATTCTAACTGGGCATCACCTCCTCATCCTGGTACCAGAGTTGGGAGGCAGATTCAGAACTGAAACAGCCACGTTTACTGGCACCTTCTCCCCCAGATAATTGGTAAACTGTCTTTCTGATGCATATTTGCATTTCTACAAAATTTGGGTGGGCATGAGGTGATTTGCTTTGTTTCTGTGCAGGGTAAGGTACCTCCTAAAGTTTCCCCATGTGGAGACTGTGATCCGTGCCACCGCTATCCGATCAGACACAAATGCTGCACCAGGAGAGATTCTAAGCTCTCTGCTTTAGGATCATTCCCTGCTCTGCTCTTCATGGGGTAACTCAAAGAGGGGCTGGGGTGAGGGTTGCAGAGTTAGAGCTACTTTCACTTAAGACCACAACTATAACTGATCACCTTCAGAGGACTCTCTCAGTCCTAGCTGCTTGTTAGCAATCACTCCATCCTCATCTCAGGCAGCAGATCCAAGCTGGCAAATATTTGGGTTTATAATTATGTTGGTAAATTCCAGATTTTGCTTCTCCTTTCCAGCAAGGGTGCTGAGGCTGACACCACGGCAAGTTCGTTTTCTCATGTAGTATTTGCAGACAAGCTGCTTTCTTTATCCTGGTGGAAAGACATCACTACCAAGGCCTTGTCCTCAGAGAACACCCATGCTGAAATCCCACTCCAGACCAGTTAAAGGCTTTCTTGAATTTTAGACCAGGCTCTGGTTCAAATCAGGCTGCAGAGGGGAAAAGAGGTCTTTTGTGACAGCTTCTCAGCAGTTTTACTGCTGCCATGAGGTGCTTTTTTCCTCTCCCATCCAGAGGGGAAATTGTTCCATTTCCCTCCAAAGGGATGTCATTAATTCAAGTGTCTGTGTTATAATTGTGTATTTTGATGCTGTGTTCTGTGTGTCATTCAAAGCAAAGTCTCTCCTATCTCATCGTTCAGCAGCACAACCACCATCACCATCAGAAGCCAATGCACCATTGAGAAAAATAATTATCCAAAAAGTAATTAAATTAATTGACCAGAGAAGTGATTCTGTGAGGCTGTGGGGATAATTAAAACTAACACATGTTTTGATGCATTTATAGCAGAAACGCTCAGGGCCTCAATGTTGACTGGCCTTTTTAGCTCTATCCTTCACCCAGCGTAGCCACGCAGGCACCCACCTCCCTGCCCATCGCTGCAAACCAGAGTAATGGATCTGCATTATTATGCACTTCTTGAGTAATGATATTCATGTGAGTAGGAGCCACATTCTTGAGGCTTAAGAGGAACACGACTGAGATGTGCAAAGTCACAAAGGCATAGGAGCAGGTTGATGCAGAACTGCTATTCACCAAGTCCCTCAAAAGCAGAGCTCTAGGAGGAAGGGGATTTGAAACTGATTAAAGAAAAAAAAAAAAGAAGGGTTCTTGCATCATCTGGGTTTAGTTCAGTTTTTAGAGCAGGTAGTGAGCTGGAAACTGCTGTCAAGGGAGGCTGTGAAGGTAGACCCAAAAAAGGAATTGGGTGGATTCATGGACAACAGGGCTGTAAACAGATACTGAAAGCAGCAGGAGGTACCCCCTGCAGCCTGGACGTTAAAGAAATAGGCTTTCTACCTCATATACTGTCCCTTGGTCTGTGGTGTCCCCTTTGTCTGCTCTGCATTGGCAAGACCTGGGGTAAAACCCGGTGGCCCTGTGCCCCAGGTTCCCCTGTGCCAGGAGATGTCCCACAGCTCCTGGATGAACCCTGGTGAGGCATCCCTGGGTGGTAGACGTTAGTGCACAGCTCTGGGAAGGGCCAAAAGACTCCTGCTCAGATGGCCACAAAGAGACCAAGACATGCTGGAAGAAAGTTTGCTTCTATGTATGTAAACTTGAAACAACAAGCATCATCTGATCAGGAGAGAGATGGATGGACAGCCTTAATTAACAGTTTCTTGTGACACGTTCTTAACCATTTGGTTGATATTCCTGCACTTCATTACAAACTGCATTAAATTTACTTGCTCACAGGCATTTCTACCTCTTATAATCAGCCTCTTTCTTGTCAAAGATAAATTGCTTAATGGGATAAGTTGATCATATACAAATGGAGCTTGCTTTGAACTTGTGTTGATAAGTAGTATAACACTGTGGCACCAGACAGAAGGTTTCTCTGTTTTTTATCTTTATAGTGATATGGCATGAAATAAAATGGGAGCCACTCTGCCACCTGAGCTGCACTCATCAGGCTGTACAGAGATTAGAAAATGCTACTCAAGTTAAATGAACAAAACAAACTAAACTAGAACACTTAATAAAAGACTTCTAGGTCTTTGATGTTTGTATTTAATATTGATGTGTTGCAGCTACCAAGACATCATTTTCAAAACTCAGTATTTTCCACTAGACCAAAACCAAGCTCCATAGTTCAGTTTATTGTTTCAAACCATCACTTGACAGTTGTGCCAGATCCTTTAGTTCATATTTGTGAGAATAAGATTGTAGTAGTTCAGCCATTCTATACCTATCGTGACTTTATAGCCTCCCAACCTCTCTCTGCTCTTCTCCCTTTTCCAAAGGATGGGCATCCTCCCATCCAGAATGGGCATCCTCATCATCCTCCTCAAACCACAACGAGGTGCCTCAGAGCAGCTCCCCAATCCTGCTGTTTTATTGCATTGCCCTGTGTCTTGGTGAGCTGCTTTTCATTATGTGACTCATCCCCCTGAAATCAGACCGATGGGACTCCTCAGTGTTGTGTCATGGTTGGAGAAACCAGAATCTGTTCTATAATTACAGAGACTATAATGCTTTAATGTTGATGTGGGTGTAATCTCTTAATTAACACATATTTTAAAAAGCACTTAAATGCTTATGACAAAAAGCACTGAAACTTAGTGCACTAACTCAATAACAGCATAACCTACTTTCTCCCAAATAAGAAAGCAGGGAATTAGTAGACATCAATGCATCACTCGCTAATGAGTTGTAATTCTGTATTAATTTACCTACTCGCTGATGAGATAGGAGGGATTTACAAAATATGTTAGAGATTGTGGTTCCAGAAAACTAGTTCAACATCAGAAAAAAAAAAAGTTATTAAATTTTTCTCTATGGTGCATCTGGAATAATTAATTAGTTGGCATTTAAATAAAAATTATTAAAAGAAATAATAATGGATCTCAACTGAGAAATGATACCATAGAAATAACACCCAGCAGAGCAGCTGGCTACAGTGCTGAGGAGGAGCAGGATGCTCTGCAGCGCTCGGAGCAAACAGAGGCGAAGGGCAGAGCATCCAAGTGCTCCCCAAACCAGGCATTTCACCAGTTCCACATTCTGGGCTTTCCCTTTTGTTTCTAAAGCTATGACCCTAGAAATTTGTTCCCTGTAATTTCCAGTTATTAACAGAATTGTTGCTGCTACTCTGGCCTTTTTAAGAATAACCACTATGAATCTATCATAACATCAGAAAAACTAAGGCTGAAGGAAGGAATTTTCTCTGCAAAATCCATGATGGAAAGGCATTATTTTTTAATTAAGAGAGATGGTTCAAAGTCACTTTCTGACACTACCTCCCTTTTATTGCTATAAAAGTTTCAATCATGTATTCCACATTCTCCTAATGCAGCTCACACTGTGTTTTTTTAATCAGATCCCTTGCAAGAAATTAATGTATGTTTACACAGAAGAATAAATGCTGACACCTGCAAGCATCAGCTTTGGGAATAGTGCTGTTAGAGTCCCGGAGAGCTCTGCATGGCCCTGAAACCACTAAAGCAAACCCCACCCCAGGCTCCCAGCCTCCTGCCCAGCACTGGACTGTGCCTCCCGGGTCCCTCCTGGTCAGCCTGGGGCTCCTGACACAGTGGCACCAGGCAGAGAAGATGGTTCCATCATTTTAAGCAGGCTGTGAAATCATCCGAGGCCCATCTAACTAAGACTCTGTTTTCCTCTCTCTCTGCTCCATTTGCAACCCCCAGAGACCAGTGTTATTCCAATGCAAAGCTTGCCACTCCACAGTAAAAGCCTGAGGTTGGATCTGGAAGATTTCACTATTTTTTAATACCAAGTCTCCCACCCACCCCTCTTGGGGTGTCCAGGGAGGGTCTTGAGCATGCTGAGGACATGGGATGGGATGGTGGTTGGGGCAGCCCCTTCTGGCAGTGAGGACAGCTGGCTCACCTTACCAGGATGGCAAGAGGGACCACGCTGCCTTTCCCCAGGGATGTTGTCCCCATGGGGGTCTGGGAGCTCACCCCAAATCCCTTCTCCATCTCCAGGAGGAATAAACTATGGAGGGGGAGGGCTGAGCCTTGCAGGGCTCCCAGCTCACGACCAAGGCTCCGCATTTTCTGCATCACCAGCAGTATAAAATGAGTGTGCAGGCCAAATGATTGCCTCACATCTGTGCAACCCCATTACTCTTTAGTGCCATCGCACAGGCGTAACCAAGAGCATCATGTGAAGACGATGCACTCGAACAACAAATTGCTGCTGCCTCGTCCTTGGGGGTCAGCTGCACCGCTCTGCCAAGGGCATCTCCCTTGCAGAGCTCGAGCAAACTCACAGTCAACAAAGGGAAGAAGCACACAAGCTCCTGAGGCAATAAAATTCAGTGCTGAATTAAAAAAAAAAAACAACCAAAAAACAACCAAACCAAACAACATTGTTTCAACACAGGATTTGAAGCTGGGGAAACAATCGTGCTAACTGAGAAAAGCGTGTCCCAGGAAGGAGGCAACTCTTCCGCCCACTCCCCGAGCCAAGGCTTCTGGAGGCAGCACCATCAGCACCCAACAGCTGGACTCCCTTACAAGAAACTTCATAGAAAAGTACATAATCTTATAATCATTGCCTCTGTAAACAAGTCATAACTTCTCAATTACAGGGAAGGTCCCCTGCGCTCTGCTTGTCTGATATATAGTATTGCTCGTTTAAAAAACAGAAGAGATTTTCAGAAGTTCAGAGAATTACCCACCTCTTTCCAAGTAGAATCTAAATGGAGTTTTCTATACTACCCATCTGTTCATTTTATACAACCTGTACACTTTTTTTTTTTCCAAGATCAGGTTGTTTTCCTCATCTTTATGCAGATTCACAGAGCTTTTGTGGACATGATCCAGGCCATAGACTCAAGCTGCAGCAAAAGATCCCCTGCACTGATGGAGCAGCCCCGATTGTTCAGCAAGTTTTTAAACAAGAAGAAAGGAAAAAGCAGACCAAAAATATCAGTATTTCTTTTAAGAGAGTTATGTGCAACTTGTACGAGGTTATCAAGGAAATAAAGGAAAATCATTATCCTTAGGTTCAGAAGTGAGCAAGTCTTAATGCTGATGCTCATTTGTCCCCATACCATCTGCTGGCTCGTTCCCACCCAACGGGGCAAATCACCAATGGCTGCATGGGGACAGCTCCCCCTGCCTGGGAAGGACCCATGGGGAGAAGGGAGCTCAGCTCAGGTCAGCTCACAGTAGTAGGGACAGATCCTCAGGGCAAATTTCTCTTCGCCTTTTTTGGGTTAACAAAAGGATTTGTAATCTCTTTAATAAATTAAGTTAATCCTGGAGGAATTGCCCTTGTAGATGCGATGGATACAAAAGGAGCAAGGTCGTTACCCAAGTTTTGCACGTGTGAGTGTTGGGAGCAGATTTCAAGGAGAGAACAGAATTAACCCTGAAACACCAGGCAAGAAACGGCATCCTCATGACCATCACTCAGATGGCCCCAGAAACATGGAAATACAGATTTGGAGGCTTATTTCACCCCATTGGAAAGGCTCCTGCAGCTGGGAAAATATGTGTACGTGTAGCAGTTGTAAAGCTCCTGGTACCAACAAGCACCTGAGGACGAGCTGCTGAAGCCACATCAGGGCCCCATTTCTCTCTCTCCACCCCATTTTCAGAGATCTGAGTATAAGCAGCTGGTGACAACTCCAACCACAGCAAAGATTTCCACTTGAAGGGTGGCAAGATTTGCTTTTGAAAACTTTCCTGTCTCTTCTTGTTCTCTGCCCTCCTCAGAATAAGCGTTTGAAACTTGTGAATCCCAGATTCAAAAGCAAGAGTCACCAAAGAGACTTTGAACACAAATAATGAATAAACAACTTCTTAACCTCAAACTCATCCTAGACACAACACGTCATTTTGCAAGCCAAAAATTTCAGGCTTTGAGTATTGTACTTTCATCTTCCACCATGACAACTCCAGCTTCTTAGAGCTTCTGCGTCCACATCTTCTCCGCAAGTACATAGGACAGAGCTTTGATGACTGCATGGCAGGTGAGCCTACAGAAGGTACCCTCCACGCTTCCTCCAGGAAAGGAGGTTGGTTTGTTCACACTTACAGAGCTCCAGCTGAGCGCAAGGCCTGGGGAAGTGTCACAAGCACTAATCGGTGCTCGAGAAGCCTCAGCAGATGCCCCGGCCATCAGGTGGCCATATGGCTCGTGAACACACCCCACTGTGCAGCAAGACGGCTGCTTCTGGGGCAGCCAGGTTTGGTTATCATCACTGGATGATGCCGTGGGCGAGGGGCAGAAGAGCACTAGGAGATGCAGTGGAGGACCCTGCCAGGGGCACAGGAGAAGCAGTGGAGAGTTTCTGCAGCAAGGAATTGCCTCCAGTAGGGAAAGGGTGGTACGTCCAGGAAAGGTAAGATCGAGACAGTTTCTCTCCAGCCACAGTGAAGTCTGAGCTCCCAGCTGGGGCTTCCCACATGCGAGATGGCTTCATGGGCAGTGCTTCTACTTCAAAGATCTCATAATATCAGTGTAAGATTTTTCAAGTCTGATTAAAAAAAAAAAAAAAGCAGGCAAATGTACTTGAAGGGAACAGCTGCCTTTCTGTGTGCATTAAGGTGGTGCAAAAATGCCAAAGCTTTCCCTACACCTCCTCCTGTTTCTTCACCTCCAAATCCAAGCGAGACCGATGGGCCAGCTGCTCATTCCCTCTGTCACTCCCTACCCTTCTCCATAGCAGAGAGAAGACGATAGGAGTTGACAGTGCCTAGATTATTTATAAGGATTAACTCCCACAGGGCTCCCCTGATGCGGCGAACACTTGTTATTATGGATCCCACCCGGCAGAGAGCCGCGCGGCGCTGACGCAGGGACCAGTCATCCGCAGAGCAAGGTCCTTGGAAGAAACCCAACCTACCACCCGAGCCGGCTCGAGCGTACGAGCAGCGAGGGGGTTTGTGGTGTGCTTTCCTTCCCCCATGGCTCTCGCTTCCTACCCAGGTCTCGCTCTAATAGACCAACAGCAGCAAGAGTAGGTGCTCCTCAATATTATCAGACCACATCTCAAAGCTTTGTGCATGTCTTTCAGGACCAGACTGTCCCTCTGCATGGAGAGGGCGCCCAGAGCGCGGGCACATTCCAGCAGGGATTTTTAGCTTCTGTATTGACCCTTCTTACAGAGTTTCTCGGTATAATACCACTATAGCCAGAGCAGATGTTTTAGTGTAACCAATGTAACCTTTCCAGAGGTTGAGTTGAGGTGAAGTCTCACAGCTGCACAAAATGCTGGGCACCTTCTCCGTCCTCGATCAGTAGTCAGCCCAAGGCAGCCAACGCAGACACTGTTTAGAAGCTAATCAGGGCCAAACAAGGTGGGTAATTTGATTGATATTCCCTGAACATTTCTTAACTCCTTGCTATTGGAAACAGGGTGTAAAGGGCAACACTTTGGCTGAGATGGTGTCTGAGAAACAGGCTTATTGCTTTGCAGATCCCCCGCATTGCTCACGTTGGACCTCAGCTGCAAATCAGAAGCAGCTAAATGGACCCTCCGTTGGGCTTTTGTCAGCAGCAAGGCAGCCTGACAGGCACGTGGCTGCTCCACACATCAGCCTCTCCCCTGACCCAGGCACACAGCATACCAGGCACTGGGGTCCTTACCACAGTCCAGCCAAGGGTACAGTACGAGGGGCTTCAGTGGATGGAAGCTTGTGGCCTGGGGCTCACGGGAGGATGCAATGGTCTATTCTGGTTTCATACCCACTGAAATCTCTGGAAATAAAACATCACACTTTGCTACCAAGAGAAAGCGCAGCTTTGCTTTCCAGAAATAGGCTCAATTTCCCTACCAGGGAGGGAAAAGAACCATGCAGCTGTGCTCCCCCAACTTGGGGAAGAACATTTCCATCTGGCCTGACCTCGCAGCACAACATAAGCCAAGGGTTAGGATCATCTACAACGATCGCAGCGGGGAGAACGCTGCAGAACACCCCCTCATTTGCAAGAAATGCCATTAACACTAAAACAATAACCCTCTGCACGTACACTCCCACTCAACCCTGCCCAGCACTCCTCCATTGAGGGCTCAGCAGCTTCTGCATTCACAGGCAACGTAGGTGGGTTGAAGAAAGGGAAATGTGTTCTCTTCCCCATGAAGAGAAAACCTCCAGCAGCCAAAGGAGAGACATGAGAGTCTGGGCTGGGGAGCCCTGCAGGGCACGGGGCGTTCCAAAGGCAATGGATCAGGCACCACTTCAAGCTACCAGTTTGTTCCAGGCTCCAGCTTATTACCCTTATTTCACCTTGGTTTTTAAGTTCCATTTAATTCAGTTTCAGTTCCAGCACAGAGCTCTGAAAAGCAAGCAGGCAGGAGGCTGGGGATCCGGGGCGAGGGGCTGCGTGGGAGCTAAGCCTGGCTCCTGGCTCCAGGGTGGAGCTGGGCTCCCGAACCAAAGCACATCCCGCAGAAACACCTTCCCCAGCAGACCTACAGCTCACATAAGGCCCATCTCACAGGTAACAATGAAATGGAACTAGCAGGACACAGTTCACTCCGGGTGACCTGGCTCAGCACAAGGACCAGTGTCTATCTCCACTGCAGCCCATTCCATCCAGGCTCCCACTACAGGAGGAGATTGCCTGCCAACAGTTCATTTAGCACCATGACTAATCTCTCCCTCTGATGGTTCCCAGCCCCACAAGGGGCTCTCCAGGGAAGAATTTAATCTTGTTTCAGGCTTCTTTATAAAAACAGGTATGTGCAAAACCAAAGCAAACATCAGTGGTGGGCACTGCAGAAGCCAGGCAGCCTCGCCGGCTGCACGCGCTCGGGGGGTTCGCTCCTTGCTTGGCATTTCTTTTGTATTATTAAGTCCAGTCCTGAGAAACACAATTTAACTAAATTATATTCTGGGCTTTATTTTCCCTAATGTAGAAGGGTATAAACCCAAAAGCGTGCATAATGCTTAATATTTTCCCAAACTTTTACGTAAAAGCATCCCAGCAGACAATAAATGCCACAAATAATTCTTTTGCTTCCAGAGAAAATCAATGTCCTTATCAACAGCACATGGTAGCTGCAGCTATGAATATTTAACATACAGCGTTGCTGTGAGTTTAGAAATGCCTTGTACACCCCCAACCCAGCCCTGTAATAGACCTTATGGTCTTGTGGGATATTTTTTAATAAAAGGAAATAAAAACCATTAAAGCCAAGTCATTAAGTGCTAGAAGTAGTCATGAATGCCAAATGCAATCTGTGCAACCCATCGGTATAACCCAGCCGTAAGTCAGGGCCGCTTCCTAATGTATTCCAAATTTATTCTTTTTGTACGATAAAACCATAAAATGTTCTTTGCATTGCTAAATAAAGAGCAAGTGCAGTTCACATTAGGATGATACCAGTACTTAAGAACTGAACTGAAGATTAAGTCCAAAGGAAGGGCAGGCCCACCCCTGCACATGTCACCGCCGCAGCACGATGCTCTCCATTGAAAGCGGAGAAAGTGTCAATGGAGATCACCCAAAGCTGCCCTTTGCCAGCTAGGAAGGGATGGGAATTAGGGAAGTTGAACAAATACTCAACATTAAAGTTTCCCTTAAGTAAATGACTTGCATGCATAAATAGCATGGGGAGCTGTCAATAAAATTGTCCACAAATTCTGTCAAATAGAAGAGTAATTATGGCTTCTGCTTGTTAGCAATAAAATGATACATGAGCTGAGCTTACACAAAACACAAACACCTTCTGATTTCATTGAAGATTAATGCTAATGTGCCAAATTGCCAGACTAAACTTAATTGCTCTTTTTTATCTTCATTAAATGATAAGCAGCAGCCATAGAAGTGGTTCTGGTGACCTTGGATTTACATAGACCTTCAGTCACGGGGAAATCTACTGCTTCTATCTCTAACTCAGAAACTTCACTGGGGGCCACAGCATCCCATGTCCCCTCTCGAGTGGCAGCCTGCTCTGCAGAGCCCAGCTCTGAGTTCGTGCCTCATGGGACACACCCCAACCCCCACGGTCCAAGAGAAGTGGTTTTGCCCTTCTGTGACAACCTAAACATAAGTTTTTACTTCTCGAAAGATAACATGGCTCCTTTTCTTTCCCCATTTGTGTTTTGCAACAATATATGTGCTGAAGAAAAAAATATCACCCAGCTACTTCCCATCTCCATGGCAACACCCTGCTCTGGTTCCAGTTGATAAATGCTTTGCAAAACCCTGTTCCTGTAGGTTAGTTGTTGCAAAAATTATACACTATCACTGAGAAATAACTCCGTAATATTTAACATGTTCTCTGGGTGAAGAGTAATGGCCTGATTTTAGCCCTTGTAGACATCAGCTCCCCTCATTGTACCTGTGGTTTTCCAGACAGCAAGTGACTGCAGACCCAGTTAACCCATTCCGATGCCCAAGCAGAACATCTGCAGGTTTGTGTTCAGTATCTCAATAACCAAACAGCTTCACCCGAGACCACAGGTCCTACCTACAACCATCTGCAGTCAGTCACGTGAAGCTGCTGTTGCACATCTGTCCATATCTGCTCTTCCCACCCCAACCCCCCAAAATCCCACCTCTGCAAGTATAGAGAAGGGAGAGAAGTGTCCTTGCTCATCTTCTGGGGCCAAAACTTGGGTAGGACTGAGCAGAGAAACTAGGGGAAGAGGGAAGGTTTCCACATTTGTTTTCACCTGCACGAGCAAGCAAAGGGGTAAAAATGCCTTGCCCAAATGAACTGGAAGTCCCCATCCAAAACCACCGGCCTTCCTCTTTGTTGACTCTTCCTCAGTGGAATCAGTCTTCTTTTCATCTCAGCCACACTGAGTCAGCAGGAGGTACTGTCCCTGCCAGAAGGGCCCTTCAGGCAAAGTTCAAATGACCAATTAGTGTCTCTGGGTACTTTTAAGCTGCTTTCCCGGCTTGCAAAGGCTGAGTCAGTAACCTTTCCAAATGCAAAGCTTATCGTGGGATGCTTGCGACTGCATCCTCAGTCATCGCTGCCTGGTGATGGGAAGGAGCGTGCTGCTGGGGTTTGCTGTCTCATTCTCCCTTATGCTGTTGGCAGTTCAAGGCCTCCCCAGCACACAAACCGGATCCTGACCTGGGGCAGATTGGCCAGGCTTCTGGCAAGGAGCACTGGTTTGAACCAAGATTCCTGCTGGTCCCCACAAGACTGCTGGCCTATCGGCCAGTGCTTCAGCTGCCTGGTCAACCCTGCACTTCACAGCCCAGGCGAAGCATCTCGGGAAGAGTGTGGGATATCTGTGGACTCAGAGGGTAAAATTAGCTTGGGCTGCCTTGTGGGATGCCCAGGAGGTAACAGGCAGTCAAGTGTTTCCTCCATACTGCCAATTGCCATCAGACCAGATCATCCAGCAGGGCATTAGATCTGGATCCAAAGACACCCAGAGAAGGAAGAAGCTAGCCAAATTTTCCTAGTAGTTACTGATCCTCAAAGTTTGAAATTTCTGCCTTGTTAACTGGATTTTTCTGGCTTCAGCTTAAATCTATAGGATCTTCTTGTGGCTTTGTCTGAAGAAAAAGCCTTTCAGTACCTGGAGCTTCCTCCCTGCGAAGGTACTTATCCACTGAAATTAAGTTACAACCTGCTTTTTGATAAGATAAACAGACTGAGCTCCTTAAGCCTACCTACAAAATAGTCTCTCTGGTGTTTAATCATTCTTTATTAATATTTTCAGCTCAGTGACATGGCAGCAGAAAGGTAAAAATATAAATAAATAAATAAAACAAGGAAATAATCAGATAAAAGAAAGCCAAACTAGAGGTAATAAAGGGATACACCATCCAAGGGAGGGAACAGTCCAGGATTGCACAAAAGATGCTGAAGTTGTTACACGACTATAGCACAAAACAACTCTAAAGACCTTCCCCCAAGCGGGGAAAGGCGACGGGAGCCGAAGGCAAGCTGCCTAATGCCAGCCTGTGATAAACCTACACCTTCTGTAATTCTTAAAGCTTCTGAGACAGGGAGTTGGAGTCAGACTGATAAGGCGGGTTTTGTCCTTTTAGTTGAGGATGTCAACATGGATTTCAACACATTCGTACAAAACCCCCCTTACAGATGCACATCGGACACCGATCTCTATCGCGGCGCTGCAACACCGCAGCGGGGACCACGTCAACCACGTCTACACTGAACATAAACTAGGCTTCAGTTAAGTGGTGCGAGCCAGAGAGCTGGGGCTTCCACATCGTTTTGCATATTTTACAGGTGTAGTACAGAAATGATACCAGTCATCTTTTGCTATCTCTAAAAAACCTTGCTGCTGATTTTTAATAGCCAGTGAAAGTCAACACTTGCAATTCTCATCTCGTTTTTAAAAAGGAAAAAAAAAACCAACCCTATTTCACTTAAATATGACACTGACAGGGTCATTTGTTTTATTACTGACCCTTTCACTTCAGTCATTTATAATTTAATTGTCAGTTAGATTTGATCAAATATGTCCAAAGCGAAGCCATTTCCATTAAAAATAATACATCGCCTGCCTCTTATTCCCTGTATCGTGGCAGGTGTAACTTGATAATTCTATCAGTGCCTGCAGAAAGCTGCTGTTTAATTAATAAGAGCAGGGCTAATCCTCAAAGTGAAAAGAAAAAAAAAAAAACCCAGGCAGAGATAAAAAGCCCTGATGAGAAACAATGGATCTTGCTAAGGACTGAAATTCAGACAGTCTCATTTACACATCGGCTGGATTAAGAACTGGACCTTCACTGGGATGACCAGGAAGCAACCAAAGTGATGGGATTCACACACCCGACAACAGTGGGCTGGGGCTGCTGAGTTCTCCTTAACCCAGATCCTCCCTGCACAACACTGGGGGCTGGGAAATGATTTCTAACCTTGGGTTTGCTTAGAAATAGGGTGTTTACAAAACAAAGAGCAATTCTCCTGTAAAGTATCCAGCCTTGGGAGCCTGCCCTGCGACAGGCTTGGGAAAAACCCTGCACTGCTGGGAGGGGATGTTCAGAGAACTGTTGATGCTTCACAGCTCAGGAATCAGAGAAATACATCCGAGTGATGAACTGGAGGGGGTTTTTTTCCTTTTTTTTCCCCCTTGATTACTATATTGTAATTAATTCTCTGAAGAATCCTTGCTTAGGAACTTTATTAAATCCCATTAAGGCTAATGAATTGTTGTTTTTTAATTATATAGTTGTTTCATAATTATATAGTTGTTTGGAGTTTAATGAACTGTATATTAATAGACTTATAGAATGGACACTTTACTATCAGGATGGAAATATTTCAAATATGAGATATATAATCTTGCTAATAGCATCAGTTGTCAGTTACAGTCTCTTTTAATGACTCAGTTGGAAAATACTGTCCTTTGAATACAGAATTTGCTTATTTTGTTAGCTAAAGAGGCAAACAAAAAGCCCCAAATCAAACACGTTCTGTTTATTTATGTAAAGCAGATATTTTTGCTCCTCTTAATGCAATTTTTCATTGAAAAAGAAGATCTCCAGGCCTCTGCAATGAGCCGAATAAAGGACAAAACAGTCAGAAATCTTGTCTTTGCACAGAGCCTGGGAGCTCGGAGCTGCTGGCACCCTCACCCCTACAACTGGTTTTATCTAAAGGAGTAAACACAGTTTCTCTGCAAACGTCCCCTGAACTTTTCCTGAGGATATTTTGTAGGGCATAATAGATCTACTCCTTAAGTAGGAGCTGCTTAAAAAGTAAGAATTGCTACTGCTTAAAAAAAGTCATCATCTTGAATGCTAATACATATAATCTTCAACACGCTGCAGCCGCACCACAGATTAATTTCAGCACAGAGATTATGTTAATATACATAGAAAAAGAAGTTGTGATATCGAGTTAGATCAAAGATTTTTCATTTTAGTCGCTGTCTTTGGCACCAGTCAGCAATGCCCATTGCAAAGTAAAGTCAAAGGCCTCCAGAATGCACTGAGGCAAACAGTGATTATTACAGGGAAAGCCATAAAAGTTTAGACCAGGCTGTTGCTTGGTCTTGATCTGACATTAGTTGCTTAAAGTAACGGGTACTCGATGAGGAATGACAAACACCTTGTAAGGCCAGTGCTGCTCCTGGCAAAGACTCAGGCTTTTTCCTTCCTATCCTGGGGAGGACCCCGGGTGGTAGGTCCCCCACCTCACCAATGTGATAAGAGCCACTCCAGGGAGTGCAGAGTCCAGCTATGGCTCTTTGGGTTTCATTTACACCACTCTGAAGTTTAACCCCAGGGAGGAGCCAGGGGGGTGCAGAGCACGTTCACCTGCTGTCAGAGGAAGCAGATAGGTGCTTACAGCATCCTTCTGCCACATCTAACTGGAGTTTACTCAAAAAGCTGTGATCCATCTAAACCTTCTGTACTCTGACTGGGACATGCAAGCAAACGGGAAGGGAAGTGCTTCCAGGAGCAAGCTGTTACGGACAGAAAACAGAAAACTAGCAAATGCTTTTAGGATGCTGCTCCAGCTGCCCCAGGATCCCCAGCCATTCCGAGGACACCTCATCAGGTACACACTGGTGAGATGCCCAACCCAGCCAGTCTGCAGCAGAGTCCTCACCCCAGCAAAACAACCTCCCGGCTGCAGCCTGGCTGAACCCGCAGCTCATTAGCCATCGAATACAACATCTCTTGGCTTCACCTCTGACTTCCCAGGCTGTCACAGAGATGCTCCCCAGGCAGAAACCCATCAGCCCTCCTGTAGCTGCTGCTTTTTGTTCTACTCTGCCTTCCCAGCCAGTCCTGGCACGATCTCCAGGCGAGCAACAGATCTGGCCATTAACATAGCTCTCTGGGGAGGGCACTACACCACTGCACTGCCAGGTACTGCATTTGTGACCATCCTGTTCCCTGCAGCAGAGCTGGGCACTCACTGGGGACTAGGGGAGGCTCTGAGAAGGGAAGATGCCAGGCAGCCCCTTCCCCCTCACACAGCAGGCTGGTACCCAGCCATTCCCCCCCACCCCCCCAAGGCAGAAAATCCTTTTCTACTCTCCACAGGAGATCAATATGCTTAGCCCAAACAAGCACATTATGGATAGAAACATTAGGCTTTATAGGTACACTATAGCTGAATTAATTAGGCTTGATAGTCTCCTGGGAGGCTGATATCCAACCAGTCCCACGTATCACCTCCTCTTGCACTTTAACCACCTCTCTCTGTCTCCCAGCAGAAAGCCAGAGACATCGCTCCTGTTTCTAGTCTCCCAAAGGCACAGCAGCTCTTTGCCTTAACATCCTGTCATCGAGGAGAGAAAGTGAAGCCTGTTTCCTGGCACCTTGGCCATAACATCCAGTCAACTCTCCACAGGCTCCCCAGAGGCAGCTCCTGGCTGGCAGCGAGTCCCATGGGAGGTGCAGGGCTCCCGGCATCGCTGGCACAGACTGTGCCCCTGCTCCCCCAGCAGATGAGCTCCCTTGTTCTTCAAGCCTACTCCGAGTTAAAGCTAATACCTTCCTACCAGCTTTGACTCTCAAGCCGAGAAACACTTAAAGAACACCTTACTCATCTTTTTAGAATGGAAATAAAAACTCAAGAAGCAGCTTCTTGTTAAAGGAAAAGTTTGAAAGTACCTTAAACAGCCCTCGAGAGAAGCTCATCCATGCTCCTCAGGAAGCTCAGCCGTCCTCTCATGATTACAGGGAAAGCTGGTGCTAGGGCAGAGGTGGCTTTTGCAAGGTCAGAAGCAGCTGGGGGGTGATCATCAAACCACCCTCAGGTGAGCTGAGCCCTGGCCAGGCCAGAGAGCTGCAGGTGGCTCACATCCAAGTGCTGGGGTGAAGTGGTTCTGTCCCAGAGGCCACCAGCAGCAGGGTACAGCGCTCTGCCCGTCCCCATCCTGGGGAAACACTCGCCTCACCCCCATCTCCCAGAGTCATCAATTTTCAGGCAGACTTGCTTAAAATAAAGAGCAGAGAAATGTCAACTGTGGGAGAACCTGAACAAATTAGAGAACAATCACTCAGCCCCTGACAATACCAGCTAACAATGCTTAACGCAGGCTCTGGCTAATTAAAAACAAGCCTCTCCACTCAGGCACAGCCCCGCTCCAAGCAGCCACCAAGTATATTAAATAACCCCATCCCAGCACCACCAGCACAACCACCCACCTGCGCGGGGCGGGACTCGGGTGGGTTACCGTGTTTGCCAGTTCTCAAGGTATTGCTGGGGATTAATTGAAATGTTTTGCCATAAAGTCACAGTGCAGGTACATGTTATTACCTGTTATCATCTTGCTCCTATGGCAGCAGAAGCAACATTTCCAGACCGAGTGGGAGACAGGGAAGAAACACACAAAAGACCTAATTCTCCACATCCTCCTGACACGGGTGGTCGCTCTTGCCAAGGCAGGCTGTTGCTGCCGCTTGCTATCTGCACATTTACACCCTCCTCGAGCTTCTCGCCTCGTGCTTTGCCAATGAAAACAAAGGCAAATTGCAGCCAACATCCCATTGTTAGGGTTTTGCTCTGGCTGCAAGGACAGGATTTCAGTGTCACAAGAATAATATATGGTATAATTTTCCCATATTTTTCTCCTAGGAGAAGCACAGGGAGAGTTTTGCTTTCCAGGCCAACAGCATTTTTACCCCATTTTTTTCTTTTTGGAAGGCTCCATCAGTATTTGCTTTGCAATATATAAGTTTGTTGCTCCTCTGCATTGCTCAGAAGTGTTATGAGTTTTAATTAGCAGGTTTTTCAGTCTTTCTGACTCACTATAATAACAGACAAGAAATCACAGTTAAATTAATAAATCAATTTCTCTCCTAAATTGCTGTTGGGCAAAACTCAGAATGTTTTTAATATGTGTAATTATGTTCAAGGATCTTGTCAATCATTATATTAATATAAATCTCATGGAGACTTGGAAGCAGCAGAAGCTCTGGCTGGGCCCAGGGTGAGCATTATGCTCAGCACATGGAAACCAGCATCTCCTTCAGATCAGAGGGAAGAGCTTTCCCTGGCTGGCACAGCGGCTGCTGCTGCCCTACTTCCAGCATCGCAGGGACCTGCAGGGTGGTGTAATCCAGACAGGTTCTTATGAGCATCCCACCAAACAAATAAAAAAGCCCTGCTGTGTTATCCTGGAGATGACCAAGCAGAAAAATTCTTTGCTGCTTAAGCCCCCAGTTCAAATAAACGCCGATTCAGGGTTCGTAGCCGCAATGGAGACTCGAGCGTCTCGCTACCGCTTGCCAAAGAAATCTTGTTTGGAGAAGACAAAGAATCATTGGGGAATGGAAAGAATATGAAAGTCAAAAAGACACAAATCTTGAAGTATTTTTTCACTGTTAGAAGTCTAACTATTCAACATGACGGCTTCTCCAAACATTCCTCTCTCGGGTACAGGTTTTTGGTCGTGTCAATGGCACCATGGGATAGATGCATAAATGAAGATTGGCAGGACTGGGATTTTCACTTAGAATTACAATTCTGTTGTTAGAACCAAACTAATGACTGCGGGATTTTATTGGCAATTAAAAATAGATAGGAAAGAGACATTTCCTCTCTTGACCTCCCTTCAGTACGTAGCTCCGCGGGCCAGCAAGCCGGGTCGTGCGCTGCCAGCACCTCCTGCCAGGCTGGCACAGGTCTGCTGAGCCCAGACGATGGGTCTTTAATAGACTCTCTGCTGCCTGCTGCCAAACTTCAGATGAATCTACAATTCCTCTTTTTTTGCCTTTAGCTCTAACAGAATAACCAAACAGAGGCAAAACTGAGCAGTTACTGTGACAACTGTCTATCGCGCGCTCTGCAGCACACACAGCTTCTCGCTTTCCCTGACTGGTTTGCATTATTTACAAAGCACAGTTCCAAACAATCCACTTAATAAGCGGGGCCAAAATAACAACTTTCTAGCTTTGAAGAATAAAGATTAGTTGTCCTGTTCAGCGGCATCTGCGGAAAGGGGCTGAGGATTGGCTTTTCTCCCACCTGTTTACTATCCTGCCTCCAGCAACAACTGATACCTGGATGCCCCAGAGAACAGAAAAAAATATATGTTCATCTATTGCTACTGCTGCCGTGGAGATAGTGCCTCTGGCTAAATGTACAGGGTTACTGCACAGAGGAGCACTGCTTTTTCTTTCACAGCGTTCAGAAAAGCAGCTAAGAAAAACAGATGAGTATTATTTATTTAAAAAACTGAGAGCAAGAAGCAGTTCTGTAAATTCTAATGTGATTTTTCTAATAAGTCAGAACAGTTACAGATTGAATTTCCCCTCTGAGGTGCAGAGAGAGGCGATGAAGGCATGTGCTGAGATGCAGAGAGGACAACATCTCCTCTGCTGCTGTGCTGAGCTGGGGAGGTTCAGAGCTGCAGGGAGGGGATGGGATAGGATGGTGGGGACAGGACCCTCCTCGGGGAGTGCTGAGCTCCACGGAGGGAGCAGCCTGTGCTGGTGTGTGCCTTCGGGATGGGGTGTTGGAGGTTTCTACACATACCCATGGGTCAACATCTAAGCACAACTTCTGCTGGCTGGGGAAAAATGCCAACCTCGTAGGCAAGTCCTGGGGAGCGCTGGAGCGCTTGGTGCTCTCAAGGAAGGCTTTTGCAGGAAAGGGGGTCTGAAGGCACTGTCAGGGAATGAAGTGCTTTCTTGCCTTTAAAAAAGTTCTTCTGTTTATCTTTCTCCTTCCCCTCCCCTGTGGTTGCAAACCAGCCCTCTGAAAAGAGACATCCAGCACCTCAGACTGACAACCGAGTGCTTGAATCTTGTCACAATACAAGGCCCAAGTACTTCACAGCCGGAGGAAAATAATGCCATTAATACAGCAAAGGGATCACGATGCATTAGCTGCACCCAAGAGAGGGCTCGCACTGCACATCTTAAGCATCTGAGACAGCAGATGGAAAGCAGCACTGGAAGGGGTTTGACAGGCCTGGCTCTGCTCGCTCTGCTCCATTTAGGAGAGCTCTGAATCACACAGGCATAATGGCAAAGGAGGCATCCTGCCCCCCAGAAGCACTAAAGGAGCCCAGGCTGCCAGGAGCAGGTTTTGTTTCTCTGCTTCAAGTAGCACTGGCAGAGGCCCCCGTGGGCAGTGTGCTCTGCTCCCATCCCACCGAGTCCACGCAGCCCTTTGGAGCCAGCATGGAAGGGAAGGGCTGCTGGCGCCCAGTGTTAGGGGAGCAGGCACCCAGCATGGAAGGGAAGGGCTGCTGGCACCCAGTGTTAGGGGAGCAGGCACCCAGCGTAGAAGGGAAGGGCTGCTGGCACCCAGTGTTAGGGGAGCAGGCACTAATTGCTTCAAAGAGTGAAGTGACCCAATGGTCCTCTCCCCACCGAGCGGCTCTTCAGCATTGGCTCTGCAGAACCACTGCTGGGTTCAAAGCCCTGAGACAAAAGTCATTGAATTAATTCTTCCTTTATGTGAAAGGCTGAGTGACACGGACTGAGGAACCAGGAAAATACAGAGAGAACCATCATCTTCCAGATTTCAAACCTTCAGAATTAGGGCAAGTTTAAACTTTAGAGACTTAGCCTCCAGAAGGAGTTGTTGCACTAACAGGAATCATTGCTTTGTAACTATTCTTGCAAAACTGCAGTATTTCCACCCATAGCTAAGTGAGCAATATGTATGTATACGAGTAACAGACAGGCTCCCTCCACATTGCCTACATAAAACATCTGAAGAATCCTGGAGCCACTTGCAGGCTGTACATCAGTGCCTGCGTGTGTCACGCGGTTTGCATCTCGTTTTGACACCAAAGAAGAGGAGCATCCATGTATTGCTTGAGAGAGGACCATAAACAGCATATTGCTAAGAGGTTTCTCATTAGGAGTAGAGAGTTGGAGGTTGTGTGATTCATCATCCCCTTTTTGGAAAGCTCAGAGAGTATGGAAACAGCACAAATACAATTCCAGTTGCAAGGAAATGCCCCGTCTTTGAACATCAGCTTTGCTGGGCAGTAATCATCATCTCCATTTATTTTATTTAATCCTTTAAGTGCACAAATGTAAAATGGTTCTGTAAGTACCTAGAGGATAAATGAGGTTAAAACATTCATGGGCAGGGGAATCAAGTCAGGCTCACGCTGGTGTTTTGTACATTCAGCCCTCTATCATTTTTGCCAGAACCATTACTAAGCAATCAGCTTTAAACCTTTCAGACCTTGGTGGCAGGGCTTCTGCGCAAGACGTCGCTCTGCTTTTACTGAAATCCAACTCCTCATTACAAAAGAGCTGTGCAGAGAAGATAAAATATAATCAACACACCTCACAGTGGTCTAATTGTGCTGGAATTAGGGACAAACGGCAGGGTGTGTGGACAGGGACACAGATCAGCACTGAACTGCAACACCCTCCCCTCCCCAGGTCCTGGGCTGGAGGCAGAACAGCTCCAGATCTGGCATCTGTGCAGGGCAAGAGACACAATGGATCCAGATGGAGCTGAACTGAAGGGGAGGCTGGAGCTGGGGGAGAGGAACCTGTGTGCGGCTGCCTCCTCTTCCTCGGCCGCAGCAGCAGTTAGCACAGAGCATCGCTGCTGCCGAGGGGGAGCAGAGGCCTCCGGGAGCTTCTGAACACACAGACACTTTAATTCATTGCAGTCACCATCTTAATGTAAATCTAGTCTATGAAAATTAGGAATAATGTAACACCCCCGATAGGAAAAGATGAAACAGAAGCCAGAGAACCTTGGCAGTCTCCTAGAAAGCAATGGAAATGTCACAACTCTCTTGAACTGCATCTTTATTTTCATAGGCAAATCCCAGGTCCAGGTCCCGAGGTGGTGGCTCTGCCCTTCTGCTGTGACAACACACGCTGGCAGCCACCCCTTCACTCAGGAAAACCCACCACAGAGGTGAAGGGAAAATGACAACAGCTCTGTGCAGCTCCCGTCTCCTCCCTGCCAGGCAGCAGCAAGCGCTGCCTTCCAGTGTAAATTGGTTTTAGGGCTTCCCAAGCCCTTCTTGCTGCTCCTCAGACCCTTTTCCGTGCCTCCAGATGTTCTGAACCTGAATCACCACAAACTCCCTGGCTCCCCTCCCAGCTTTTTGTTGTATCTAAGACTCCTGAGCCTGATCGGTCCAAATATAAAGGGCAAATAAGATGCACAATAATTAACAGAGAAGATCTGTGCTGTTCCTGTAGCTGAGATTAATACTATACATTTTCAGAGCCCTGAGGGGAAAAAGATCCTGGAAGTCTGATATATGGTTATTATTCTTTTAAAGGAATATAGATTTACCTAATTTACAATCAGTTCTGATGGTGGGAGGAGGAATTTAATTATTTTTTTTCTTCCTTTTGATAAATATACTGCAACTTTTCTATAATCCCCATTAATCTGATCTCCTAGGGAAAATTTTGCTGATCCATCATCCTGTGGCAATCTTAATTCCCTTAGTGCCTCCGGGCAAGAGAAATGGATTTCCTCACACTAACCTCTTATGCTTCTAAAGCTTCCCAGTGAAAACTCTCTGGGGAATTCAGCCCTTGTCCATGGGAAAGAAAAGGTCTCTGTGGAGGCTGGAGCAAAGGTGCTGTGAGAGTGGCTGCAGAGCCCTCAGGAAGCATTCCTGGGGGGAAGCTGGAATCCTGCAGGTTCCCTCCCTCCTCCCCAACGGCCGGTGCAGACAGAGACACTTTTCAACACTCTTCTATTCAAACGCAACAGGGAAAGAACATCTGTTGAAAAATAAATGCAGGACTAATTATATATGATTGAGGATTTAAAACTGCTATTTTTAGCTTCGCATTAAAAAGATGTGATGAATCAAATGCTTGTGCTCAGCATTTTGATCTAAGAGAAGGGCAGAGTGTTGGCTGCACGGCCTGAAGAGATGGAGCCCAGAGGTGCAGCAGTGCTTGCTGCATGTGAAGCAGCACATCCTTCAGCATCTGGGCAGATTGAACAGAACCAACAAGTCATTTGAATAAGAAAGTCTCTATTTTTTTTCCTCCAGTACGTGCAGGAGCAGGTGAACATCAAGGCTCTTTTCATTATCAAGTTTACTTCAGCTCATACTGCTGGGAAAGATCCAAGCAGCTCGTTGCGGTGGCACATCTGAAAAGGAGCATAAAAGGGCCTCGTGCATCATCCGACAGATCCCACAGAGGGTTCCTGGGTTCTGCTGGGCTCTGATCCCACATCACTGCAATGATGTCACTGGCAGAGAATCACAAGAAAATCTTGACAGAATTGTTTTTCATCTGCTGCATTAAAAAGTAAGTGGGTTCCACAGAGATATTTTAACGGGGCAGTAAATAAGGGAGGGCAAAGCTGCCGTGAGCGCATGCAGGCAGAGCCTGCGCCCAGGCTGCAGTGCCAGAGCCAGGCTGGAGCCTCCCGTGAGGAAATGAAGTATTTAAAGAACAAAGCTGGAGACATAAAAGGAAGATGGACACAATTCTGGTGGCTGCCAAGAGAGCTATAAACACCCAGTGCAGACACACTTGCTTGAGCGATGGGATTGTTTTTACCGCCAGCCTCCCAGGCTGGGCAGGATGCTGCTCCTGTCTTGGGTGCTGTGCCCGGGGGCTCCCAAACTGCACCTCGACTGCAGAAGTGGCCAGGAGAGCGGCTCTCAGGGGGCTGCATGGGCCCTGGTGTACAGCCAGGAAGGCACGGGGGGGAGTGGTGTGGGTCCCCCACACTGGCCAGCTCTGGGGAACACAAATCATCATTACCCGAGCTGTGCATCCTGCTGCATCGTCCCTCTACACTTGAGAGCTGCTTGCTAACCAAGGGAAGAGCGAATAATGTGCAATCAGAAGAAAAGCTGTTTTTCACACTTATTGCCCTTGAATTGGCAGAGTGAGACATCATGTTTTATATTAACTTCATAATAATTACAGTTATTACTGAATTCATGTATACCAAAGAGGTTACAGCTCCCTAGGAAAGCTCATAATATTATTAATGGATATGACAGTCCATTGGTGTTATCGTGTAACCAGCTAATTCAAACATTTTGATACTAAACAGCATACCTCTGAAAAGTCACGGATTAGCGCGCGGTCGCTGGGAGCAACAGCAGCTGCACACATCTGGCACCCACGGGATTCTCCTTCGGAACAACTGCTTTACAACGCACTGGTAGCACGGCCCGAGAACAGTAATAAGCCCTGCCTTTATCTACAGCAGTGAAATTAAAACTACAGGTTTTTAATACAGAAGAACGCTGGGACAAATGAAGGAATTGTTGCTATCTGTGGAGTGCCAAAGGAATGGGAGATCTTGTCTGTAAGAGGCGGTAAGGAGCTCCCCAGCCTGTTCCTGTGCTTTCCACATGATTAATTGCAGCGATTTAATTTCTGTGGGCAGAGTTCGCATCGCCAGACAAACTTTTCTGTCAGATCAGAAGAGGTGACCCATCCACAGAGCAGCTGTTATTATTGCTTAAAGATCTGGAGAGTGGCTAAAGAAGTCAGGAAAGGTTATCTTTGCACCAGAAGGCTGGGAGAGGACAGCAGCTGCTGGCAGCAGCTCAGGGAAATTCTAATGCAAGGCAAAAAAAGAGAAATGTTTACAACAAGGATGGTCAAATATTGGGGCAGCTCTACCTCATCCCATCTCCCCACAGCCCCCTGCAGCCAAGGCACCACCGGGCTCTGGCAGGGGGAACATGCAGGTTGTGGAAGCAGGAATCGAGTCTCGTGCGTGTGGCATCAAAGTGACATAAATTCAGACTGGGCCTATAACCTCACATTGATTTTTTGACTGTAAATCTAATACTTGGAGCCTGCCATCAAATGAATTGTTGCACATAAAACCCAACCGTACACATGATAGGAGTAAAATTAGCCAGCAAGTCTACTCTAAGACTGTTGCAATTTCCTCCATAATGTCAGACTATAGTAAAACATACATATTTCAAAAAAATTAAATTGCTATTAAACTTTCTGACCATCTTTGTAAATTAAACTCTCTTTCATCTCAGCAAGAGCAAGCTTTTGATTTAGCAGGAAATAATTTTTTGAGCAGTTTCCAGACTTCTTCCATTAGGCGTTTGGGCTGTGGTCAGTAAGCCTGAGTTAATTACCTGCTTGAAACAGATCGTGTTTCTGTGCAAACTGGTGGCTCATCTGCACTGCAAATACTGAGTTTCTCCCCTTTTACATCAAGGTGAATCAAAACCCACAGGAGCTGACCAAGGAGGAGCTAGAGCCACAGTTTGCATTACATTTTTCCAGCAAGAAGTAGCCCTTGGCTACCAGGTCTCAGCTGAGCGCATCCCAGCAGCCGGGTTTGCCGTAACCCAGAGCTCGTTCCCGTCCCGCAGGTTGGGAGGTCGAGGGGAGCTGGGCTGCAGCACTTTAAGTAACCAGGCACTTCAGCAAGAGGTTTTCCCACACAAAATTTAAGCATTTCCTGTGAAAATGAAGGCAACAGGTCCTGCTCCTACCTTTCTTGGTGTGCTCCAAACTGACGCCAAAGAAAGTCCCTGTCACGTGAAGCTTTGGTGGGATGTTTCTCTGGCCACTGCAAAGGTTCCCAGTCACTCCTCAGCCTTGGCCCAGAGGATGCTCTTTCCTCAAAACATATTCTGTAACCAAAAGAACAATGGCAGACGTTAGGAACCAGGTCACCACAGTCTGTGGTGACTGGGTCAGCTAAGCTTTGTTGAATAAAAAAGATCCAGGGAGCTGGGAGCAGCTGGTGATGGATCAGGCTGTTTGGGGCACCTGAACACAGGAACACGCTGCCTCTCACGGCTGGGGGCACTGCTGAGCTCGGGCACATGGCAATAAAGTGCTGTGATACAGGGGAACTGATGTGACCTAAAGATGCACCAACTGCGACGCCTGAAGTCGGACACTGATAATGTTTTCTGGCATTGTTACCTGGGCAGGTGAGACGCAGCTCCTGGGGGCTTCCACAGCCAACCTCATTCAGCAGCACTGGACAAAACAATGTGCTTGTTTTGGAACCTTGAGCTGCATCCTGAAACCTCATTTCTCTGAGAAGCTGCATAAGAAGAACTGATTACTGGTGTGCTAACTTCATGACATCATTTGCTCCAGATTTACACCTGAATCTTGACTTTTACATCCAGGCATTTGCAGCTTCAGCCACAACCAGCAGCCCACGTGCTCAGCCTGGGCAGTAAAGGGGAAAAAGCAAAACCAAAGAGATTGACTCGTTTTTTTTTTACGTGTAGTCTTTCACATGACAGCCTTGGCCCACGACCAGACAAGGCTGTGTCCCTCGTTCATCCAGTGAGGTGAACCCTCGTTCATCCGGTATCAACAAAGCCCTAATTGAGAGATCAATTGGGAACCTGCCTCTTCAGGCACAGTTTGGAGAGCTGACAAAGACACCTGTAGGGGCTGGAAAATAAGTTCTGCCTCATTACAAAAGAAATTGCATCTAAATGAAAAACAACATATAATAAGAGCTCTAAAATACCTGCAAAACACTGCCAACCAGACAGGTAATCCAATGATATATAGCACACACCGTGTCTTTGACAAGGGTCACCCTTAATTATTCAGCAATTGAAGGAGCTAAACTCATTTCCCCAAAGGTTTCAATGTTTCCTTATTATGATGTGTAAATTCCAGGGCAGAGAATTAGATGCCCAGGACCTAAGAACTGCACCTCTTTGATAGATTAAAACCTAAATAACTGCACGTATAGGAAAGCAGAGGCACGTTAACCAGGCTTTTCACCATTGTTTTGAAAAAGATTTCTAAGTCAGGCTACCCTTGAAACGTTCCCCTCCCCTTCTGTTAAATTTTTAACAGCCTTAACTGCAGAAGATTTGTGAAAGCTGGGGGAGGCTGGGTTAGAGCCTGGCTCCCCAGGCTCTGCTGAGGGAGCTCCCACAGCCCTGCTCACCGTGGCCAGTGCCGGGCGGACAGGGGAGCCTCCGTGTTCCATCACTGCGACAAGAGCTACGGGCTCCTCACCAAGAGGAGGGAGAAATAGATGGGGAAGAGATGCAGCGTGAAGTTGTGCAGTGTGTTTCATCCCGAAATTTTATCTTCTTGTGCTGGAAAATAGGCACCTTTGTAATCACTTCCACAAGTGAACTCCATCTCATCATATCTTCCTTATGTGCAATTCAGATTTTTTTTTTCCCTTTCTTTTTTTTTTTAAAGCATCTACCACCATTGTGTGCACCCAGGAGCAGATCCAGCCGCCGAGGACACCGGGCCAATGTGAATCTACCTGGTCCCTTTGGTGGAGTGCCCTGGTTTGCAGCAGTGGGACCAGCTGAGCAGGAGGAGAAAGGCTGTTCCCTCTGCTGCAGACTTTCATAAATCTGAGGGAATAGAGCCAGCCCTTTGCCAGTTTCTGGGCTGCAAAATGAGATCAGGATAATAAAAGACATCCTGGAAATAGACAATAATGGTAAAATGATGTTTTGACATGGAGGCCATATATGGTTGATGGGAAAAAATGAACAAAGTAGATGATCGAGGAGGTGCTGGGAAAATAGTCTCTAACAGCTGATTAGCCTCCTATTCAGCAGATCCCAGACAAATGGGATAGATTTTATCGAATAAATCCCTGGCTGTCTTAGTTTATCTCCACGCTTCTCTGCTTTCTTTTAAGATCACATATCTTCTTTCTTTTTTTTACCCCCCCTTTCTGAGGGCTGTGTTTCCACTGTGTCCTGCCAGTGCAAATACCTCATTCTGTGGCACTCCAAAGCCAGCAGATGAAGTTATGGAGTTATGAGGTCACCTGGACACGGAGCTGCTGCAGGAGCCAAGGGTTGGCAGCTCAGAACAGACCACTCCAGGGTCAGTGCTGGCACTGGCCACCCCACAGTGGCACCATGGGGACACTTGTGGGAGACATTGTTGGTCCTCTCAAGGGACTATAGTGAAAGCAGAAGCCCCTGTAGCTGCAAGCACAGGGACACCCCATGGGGTCCTTGAGACAAAGCACTGCAAGGTGCTCCCTGCACCCTCCTCACCTGCTGCCCTCTCCCAATCCCCTCTGTTCTGCATGGGTCCTGTGTCTGCCCTCTCCCCATCACAGCTGCTGCACCCTCACCCACCAAGCAGGACCCCAACACAGGATGTTGCTGTGGTGCCCACATGTGCAGCCTCACCAACATCTCCATCACCCACCAGCGCCCTGCCCAGGGCCTTCGTGGGGAGCCCATGCCAGGGACTGGTGCCTGAAGAGTTTTTTCCTTCCCCTGGGCTCTTAGTGATCATCTGCTGCCAAGACAGCGGCGCTGGCATCGGCACCTGCCCGCTGCAGAACGCCACCGCGACGCAAGAGCAATAAACAGATGAGAACACCCTCAGCTATTAAAAATAAAAGAGGGTACTACTGCAGCAGGAGCACCACCAGCTGCATCCAGATCTATATTGTTTAATAATGTACATTAAATTATTACAGACTTTGTCAAACCCAACTCTGCTCTCGTGTGCAGCGATGTCAGGCTATTGCCAATTCCTGATAAGCCTCCAACCCGTTTCTTTCATTCTGTTCACATATTTCCCTGCAATCTCAATGCACTCAGCAAAGCACCGGTCTGTGCAAGAGCACCCCAATGCCCTCAGATTCACTTCTTGTTTCTTACACTTCAGAAAAGTGAAGAAAACCAAGTGAAAACCAAGGCCAGAGACAGAAAGGGCACGCCGAGGTCAGCGCTTACTGAACAGGCGCTGGAGCATCAGCCAGCCTGAAATCAAGAGGTACAACCACCATGTGCCAGCTCAGCAGACCTGGGGTAACCAATTTTTCATCAGCTAAACTAAAAGAGTGGGGAAAATATTTTGAATCAACATGAAAAATACTGTTTTATTTTACAAACCAAATGTCCCTCAAAATATCTTTCTGAATTTTGCATTTTGTTGAGTTTTAATCTAAGCAAAATAACCAGTTCATTTTTCAGGGGTTAGTATTATTTTTTTTAAGTAAATCTTACTAATATTCTAAAAAATGTTATTTTAGGCCTTAAAACCATCGATGTTGCATTTAATGAACATCAACAGCACATGTTTTGCCTTTCTGACAAATGATTTGGGCTTTTTTTTTACATGCTGAAACCCTTTGACAAATACAACATGAATTCACAAGTACTTTCAGCTGATTCAGACCTGCATTATTTTTCACCAAATAAAGCATTCAGCCGAAATGTTTTTCCCAACTCTAATGTTTGTCCTGTGCCTAAGGGTGAATTTTGCTCTCTCTGAATAACAATGCAGTGCAGACAAGATCAGTAAAACTCATATTTCATTGTATTCATGGTCATGTTCCAAGCAAACCTAGTGCACAGCTGTGGCCTTCCTGCCCAACACTCACAAGGTACCTTTAATTCCATTAGAATGAGGAGCAAATTGCCTTTTAAATCCTGGTTATACCCCAGATTTGATGGTGAGCCCTGAGGATGAACGAGTGCAGAGAGGTGAGTGTGAATTGCTCCTGCAGGAGCTGAGAACCTGTCACCCCTTGGTCTGGTGCAGCTCCTCCTGCCCACATGGCATCAGCTCCAGCAGCTGCCCTTCCCCTCACCACTGAGCCCAGTCCAGAGCAGAGCTGCATTCCATTTGTTATTTATCTGCCAAGAGATGAACGCTGGGGCTGGTGGAGGGGGGATGGCCCTACAGACCCCCTGGCCTCACTGGGTGACACCTGCACCAGAATGGTGACAGACACTGGAGCCACCCCCTGCTCAGAACAGGTGCAATCCCAAATCACACCAGGTACAGAGCACAGCACATCTCACAAGTACCCAGTGTGCTGGGCATGGCTGGTGAGTCCTGCCTGCTAGCCCCTGGGACTCTCCCAAATCACACCAGGTACAGAGCACAGCACATCTCAAGTACCCAGTGTGCTGGGCATGGCTGGCGAGTCCTGGCTGCTAGCCCCTGGGACTCTTCTCTCTGCTTTGTGGGAGGATTTTCTATTTTCATTGGTCTGCTTTAAGAAAAGCCAGTTCCAGGCATGCCCGTTTGCTCAGCATCCTCTCAGGGGTCGATACTGCACTGCCCAGTGGCTGGAGCACAGCGTTATCATCCCCTTGTAATGCCTTGTGCTGAGCTCATCTACCAGACTTTCTGCCTTTTTTAGGACTCTGTGAAGACCAGTGTTGTACCAAACTGAAATAAATTTAAGTCAAACCACAAAAGCTAATCATGGAGAAGGATCCTCGAGACATCAGCCTGCACGTGCCATTGCGGTGAAGGATTTTTCTCTGTGCTGTGTCTCGAGATGTGTAAACATCCTGCTCCAGTTCCCAGGGCTGCAGCTCGCCAGGATTTCAGCTCAGGCTTTTGCAGCCCTGTGTCTATGGCAGCACCAGCTGGAAATGGGCTGAAAGGAGAAGATGGGACCACCAGCCTGTGTTGAGCTCTGTGCCACCAGCAGCAAGGGGAGAGCACTGAGCCCCTTCCCAGCCTTTCACTTCATTCCTCTGCTGCCTTTGCTGCTCCTGCCTCCCGGCCCAAAACAATGACAGGGATTTAATTTTTTTAAATTTTTTTTTATATGGACTAGAGAGGGATTTCACAAACTAATGACTTTGCATTTCTTAATTGGAAAGCACATCAGATAAAACAGAGGCGAGGTGGAGAGTTGCCCAGAGGTTACAGTAGCAACACAATAATAAGGTCAGAAAGTGATTTACGATGGTACTTCCCAGGGAGCTGCCAGCTGTTGGGTGACCCAGGCACGTGCTGCTGGAGGACGCCCACCAAAGGCCACTCTCCCAGCCACTCTGGGTCTGTGCAATGGTAACAGGTGGCCAGAGACCAGAGTGTTTACCTGCCAGTCACTGCCTCACACAGACAAGAAGGGTATGGCCATCATCAGCACCCAGACTGACACCTTTCTGAGGAAATTAACCACCAGACTGACACAGAACCTACAGAACAGTTCTCACGGTGCTTTCCTTCGCTCTTTCCACTCTGGAAAGTCTTTCTAACTGGCATTTGCAGAGTGCTACAGTGGTACTTGGGTCTCCCGGTTTCATTCGCTGTCTTCAGTCTGCTTCCCCTCCCCTTATCACAGCTGTAAACACGCATCAGAGACAATATTTACATTGCAAATGAAGACTGACTACATCTGGCATGAGTCTACCCCCTCTCACTGTCTCCTCCCTTATTTCCCCCCGTTTGTGAGCTGTGATGCAGCAGATACGTCAGGGATCAGATGCAGATGTTGGGCTCAGCCTCCAGCAGAGGAAAGGGGAGGCACAAACCACCAATTTTTGCTTCACTAGAGAAAGGTTTTTGCAATGATGCAACACTGCTGGAGAAAGCTGAGGAACTGTTAATATGTTGGCCATGTTACAAAAATGTTTGGGTGATTAGCTCTTGAAAGGAGAGATCAATCCACTGGAGTGAAATAATTGTGGGTTCATTTTGCTACATGCTCTGTTCTGCATTTGATGACTAACGATCAGCATCCAATAAGAGAATGTTATCTTTAAATCATGTAAAGGTTAAATGGGCTGCTTTTACGTGATGCTGAAGATTGCCCAGATGAGAAGGCTAAAATTTTCTTTTATTGCTCTGTTTGTCTGTTTTTATCAGTGTTGAGTAGAAAATACTCTGCTTTTAAAAATACATTGTGGCTTCTTTGATTTCCTAAATAGATTTATAATTATCTCAAAATTGAACACACTCAGCTTCTGTCCAAGTAATTACCACGCGCTGTCCTTCGCAGGAAGCGCAGCCTTTGGCGTGTTTTCACTGCTCTCTTCAGATGCAGGAAATGAGGGGGATGAGATCAATAAGCCCGGGTTTCTGTGGAGCTCCAGGGAGAAGGGCACACATGGGGTGAGACACCACTGACACTGGGTTGGGGAT